>VWZW01002943.1:172416-184990 GCA_013397115.1 Edolisoma coerulescens | reverse complement strand
CAAATCTTAAAAACACCTTCTCCCCACTCCTACCTTCCTCCCAGGCTAAACTTTATTCCTGAATTCTCCACCTGCTGTCCCCCACTGGTGCAGGAGGATGGGAAATGGGGATTGCAGTCAGTTCATCACACATTGTTCTGGCAGCTCCTTCGTCCTCAGGGTTGGACTCCTCACACTGTTCCTCTGCTCCAGCATGGGGTCCCTCCCACAGGAGAGAGTTCTTCACCTTCTCCTTCAATGTGGGTCCCTTTCCTTAGGCTGCAGCACTCCACAAATTGCTCCAGCGTGGGTCTGTTCCATGGTGTTCCCTTCAGGAGCAGGCTGCTCCAGAGTGGGTCCCCCACAGGGTAACAAGTATTGACAGCAAACCTACTCCAGTGCAATCCTCTCTCCACAGGTCCTGCCAGGAGCACTGCCTTCCCATGGGGTCACAGCCCTCTTTGGGCGTCCACCTGCTCTGGTGTGGGCTCCTCCAGGGGCTGCAGGTGGATCTCTGCTCCCCACAGACCCCATGTGCTGCAGGGCACAGCTGCCTCACCATGGGCTGCACCAGGGGCTGCAGGGGAATCTCAGCTCCAGTGCCTGGAGCAGCTCCTGCCCCTCCTTCTCCACCGACCTTGGTGTCTGCAGAGCTGTTTCTCTCACACATTCTCACTCCTCTCTTCTCTAGCTGCAGTTGCCATTGCACAGGGCTTTTTATCCTCTACCATGTTATCCCAGAGGTGCTACCACTGTCACTGATGGGCTCAGCCTTGGGCAGTGGCAGGTCCATCTTGGAGCCATCTGGCATTGGCTCTGTAGGACACAGGGGAGGTTTTCAGCAGCTTCTCACAGAAACCTTCCCTGTATCCCCCCCACTACCACACAAACCCAATACAGTTTTATAACTGGAACCATTATACAAGAAATACTCGGGTCTGTTGAGCTCTGACAGAGATTTTTGTTCAAAGCAGTGGCAGCCAGTACCTCCCATCAGGGTACACCAATGCTCTGAAGTGGGGTGGAGGGGAAAGAGAAGTCTTCAAAGTGAGACATTTTATTAAGGAAAGGCTAAGAATATCACATCTCTGTCAAGTGTTTAGTCACACAAATTATAGTAAGATCAAAAGGTATAATTTATGCAGTACAATTCTCTTAATTGGCACAGACTCTGGTGGAGCCAAAAAGGTGCCACTTGAGCAATTGTCCTGATTATTGGAGACTCATAGGAATATGCTTTTCAAATCTACATAAGAGGTGGAAGGATAGTGGGGTCAGCATCTTTATCCTCCACTGTCAATGCTGGATAATTCCCTGCAGTGTTCTTCCTATTTCTAAATTACTCATGTGATAAGGTTTCTGCCATCTTCCTTGAAGATTGTTTCCCAGTCTAATAGATTTAATTATTAATTTACTATGAAGTGTCCTCTGCTTAATTTCCCCACTTTTCCCCAATTTACATGCCAACCCTTATTATTGCTCCAAAATTAAGCCCTTTCCTTCTCTTTACTGTTCCTCGCTTTGGGTGTTAATATGACACCACCAGTCACATCTTCACCCACCATTTTACCAATCAAAACATTACACAATGTCTACGAAATGATTGCTGGTGATTCTGGGTTCCCCCCCCATTTTTCTAGTGGCTGATCTTCTGTACCTCGAGGGGCCTGATTAAGCCCTTTAAGTTGTTTGTGAGCTGTTCACCTGGAAACTGGGGAGCTGGGATAGCTAATTGTGCAGAAAACACAGCCTGACTCTCAGTCCTGATGGGCTGTCACTGCTCAGATTGACACAAGTTGGGCATGTGGAAGATGAACAGGGCTCTGAACCCTGCCATGCTTTCAACTTCCAACAGAAAATTCACCTTTTTGGAACATCTGAAAGACATACGAGCACTGTTAACTTCAACATAACTCATTTAGGAGCCATGATGAGAAATAGAAGCAATGGAGGGAAGCTGTAACTCAGGAGTTTGTCCACCATCAAATCAGAGTAGTACAACTCCTTATGCAGCCAACACTCTTTGCATGGATGAGGGATGCCATTTTCTGCACAGCTAGAAATCCCATCTGAAATTCCCTCTTTAACAGCCATCCCAGTTAAATTACTCTGTTACTTATCAGGATGTAGAAAGAAAAACACTGCTAGAAACAAATGCTTTTTTTTCTTCATGAAAGATACCTAGTCTGGATGAAGTATTTTTAGTCACTCTGGATGTGCTGCTGTTCATCTCTTGTGGAGTGACTGGAGTGACTAGAGGAGGAGGGTGCAAGCAAGGAGCATTGCAGTCCATCTTTCTACCACAAGCCTAAGGGACAAAGCCTGTAATTGTACAGAGGGTTATCACAGAATCATTTAGGTTAAAAAAGACCTATTTTAAAACCAGTTAATCAGGGTTCTCTGCTCACTCTGTATAAGCAAAACGCTTCTGATATGGTGTGGTCATGGCCTGTTGCTGAAGACCCTGGCCAGCGAGAGCGGGTTTCCTCGCAGAGTGCTTTTCCCAGTGGCCAGCTCGCAAGGACACAGGTCAAATTGGTCCCACACTGCCAGCCTCAGACACCCACAGCAGAAGCACAGGTGTCAAGGAGGACGAGCAGAGAGGCTCTCAGGAGCACGGAGCTGTAGTACTTGCCAGTAGCAGGCTGCATGCGAGTCCATTTGACTGTGCAACCCTTGTGCTGAAGTGATCCTGATGCCAAAGTCGTGTTTCTTTGTCCTCAGTCCCATTTGGTGAAGTGCCAAGCTGCATGCACTGCTGTCGTTGTCAGTGTCGTATAATACCAACAACTTTCGGAAAGCACTAATGAACAAGTGCAATTTCTTTTCTCTATTGTTGGGTTTTTTGTAAAGTTGCTCAAATGCTCTCAGGTATGGCGGCCCTGAACGGAGGACTCGGCGCAACAGGCCTGACGAACGGCACGGCCGGCACGATGGACGCGCTCACCCAGGCCTACTCAGGAATCCAGCAGTACGCGGCCGCCGCGCTGCCCACCCTCTACAGCCAGAGCTTGCTGCAGCAGCAGAGCGCCGCGGGCAGCCAGAAGGAAGGTAAGTGCCCTCGCCGGCAAGCCCAGCCCGAGCTCATGGAGGCTTCCTGCAAGGCCTCGAGCAGTCTAATCTGTGATTTCTTTTTCCTCCAGTTTTCTCCTGCTTAGCACTGTCACCTTCTTTAACCTCTAATGAGTTTCACTTTTCAACCGTCTGTCCTTTGAGTTGTACTTTGCCACCCATCCTTCCTTGTATAAAAGCGTTTACCAACTACCATATAAAAAGGCGCCGCTAACAAAAATCATCCCTCTGTGGATGCAGTTTTGTCTTCTGGTTTCCATTTTCTGTCGTAGTGGAGTTAATCTGATTAAGATTTTGAGCTAATGACAAGATCCGTTTTCACTTTGAGTGGTTCTTTGCTTAATTGTGGGTCTTGTGGGGAAGCAGCTAAGTGAATGATTGCCCCCCTCTCCCCACACCAACAGCAAATAAACCTCAGGAAGTCATTGCTAAGAATAAATGAATACTAATTACAAGGTGTTTAGGAAAATGAGGTTACCCTTTTCCCTTCTTCCGTTCCCCTTCATACTTCCCAGGCATTTTGGGGGGTTGTTTCTCTTTTCATTTCTTCCTCTCGTCCTAATTTCCAGCTAATTCTACAAAGACAGGAAAACACTGCATGCTTTCTAAGACTGTATCTATGTTGTCACTACTTTTCTTGCCAAGGATCAGCTTTGGAAATAAACCTAGTATAATATCCTCAAGAGAAATCTTTTTTATCCTCTTTTGAAATGGTATCTTGTACTGTTATGGGATGTGTTTCCTAGGCAGACAAATTTGGCATTCCTCCAGCTGGTTATTGTAGAGGGACACTGGAGTTAAAATGTATATTTTCTCTGAAGTCTTTTCTTCATTTGCTGCTAACAGCTTGGATTATTTAAAATGAAAGGGTTTTTTTAAAATCTTTTTTCCATTTTTTTTTTTTGTTTTCTGGATTTATCTTTCACCTCAGGCCCTTTGCTCAATGACAATGGACTATTTGACACCAGAAAAAAATTGTTGTTTTGGTGTCATTGCAAGATACATAGTGAAGGACAGTTTGACTTTTTTCTATTTTAATTTTTTTCTGTTCAGAAACATTAAAATCAACTTTAGGCTTTTTTTATATTTTTATGAATTTAAAATACAGTATTTTTATTATATATCTTGTATCTGTTAGTAAGTGGTTAAGTTCAAGTGAATGAATTCCACTACTGAATACTGACAACAATGTTTTGTCTCTTACCATGATTTCTGATGGAATGGTGAAGAGTCTGGAGTGGTTGAGGATAAACAAGTACCAGAGAAAAATGCTATATAAATATTAAATGCTGAAGCACAATGAACTGCCTCGTGCATATGCTCTTAAATATTGTTTAGTAATTTTTTTTCCCTACTATTTTGGGGAAATAATATTTTATTTTAAAGACTATTATTTGCTGAAAATGATAGTTTACTTGTGACAAGAAGAAAAAGTTCCAGGTGACAAGTTTTTTTCATCTTTTTTTTCCCCATCTCCCCCAAAATTTTTCTTTTTCTTTTTTTTTTACCTAATTCATTTATCCCCTCCTTTTGGGCAAACTTTGATACCTTTTGCTGCAGGCTGAGAGAGAGCAGCCAGCCTGATTCTGTGTGGGAGAGGTGAGGCTCTGTTGCAGAAGGAACTCTGTAAATCTGATGAGCGCTTTCCTCTTCCTCTCCAGAAAACCAAGGACATCACATCTGAGGCACACTTAGGTTCCATTAAGCAAGGGAATACTTAATCAGGCTATTCTAGGTGTGTTTTTAGCAGAAATGCTTGTTCCATTCGTGTACCACTTATGCTGCTGGAGCCTGCACAGGGAGGCCACATCAAATATCTCCCTCTTCCTGGCATCCATTGCTCGTTTCCAGTGTGTTGCTGTAAAAGGGGAATTGAGCTAGGGGGGAAAAAATAACCTATTAGTGCTAGGATGAATGTTTTAACCTACAACTTTAATAATACATATCTCAAATTTTGTCTGTAAGAAAAATATTCAAAGCACCTTTGAGTTTACACCTTTCTTTGCAAACTGAACTTAGTCTAAAGCCATTTTAATTTCAACCCAACTACTTAACTTTGAACTATTTTAAAAGACGTGTTTTACAGAGCTTCTTCCAGGAGACAGAGCTTTCTATGGGGAATTCATATTTAAAAAAAAAAAAATAGAAAGCTCATTTTGAAATGAGTCAGTACAAATTTAATTCTGAATGTCTTTTTCTTGCTGACTTCACTGACTTCCAAGTCACAAGGTGTGCTTTGTCTTATTTTTATTCCTATCTCCACCATTGTCTTGCCCTTTGAGTTTAAGTCTATGGTATTCAAATCTGGGCTCAACTCATTCCATTTCTGTGAGTTCCTGCAACTGCAATTAAACTGACAAACCCATGCAGGTGTTGGAAGCAGCAGAGGACTCCTTGTGCAGTTCTTGGGGTATTTTGAGAGCCAATATATTTTGTACCTGCTTCCCTAACCATAATTATACTGGAAGACACTCATGTAAATTGAAGAAAGAGGATGAATTTAACTACTTCTATAGTAGAGTTATGAAATAAACACTTTTCAAAGTAAACACTTTTCAAGATGGGATGCTCTAAAGAGCTGCATTTCAGCTGTGCTCCTTTGATGATCCACTTGCTTTTGTTCCTTCAACGTTGGAAAGTGAAATGCTTTCTGACCATCAGCTTCAGTAAGTATCACGAAAAGACAGATTAAATGTAGCACTTGTAATAGCTGTTTTCATACTTGTTTTTTCTTTATTTATTTTATTTTCCTAAAGGTCCAGAAGGGGCAAACCTCTTTATTTACCACCTCCCCCAGGAGTTTGGAGACCAGGACATTCTGCAGATGTTCATGCCTTTTGGAAATGTTATCTCTGCTAAAGTCTTCATTGACAAACAGACCAATTTGAGCAAGTGCTTTGGTATGTCAAATTTAATAAATCAAATATTAAAAACCACATGCACTGTACTGAAAAGGGGCCAGGAAAGAAAATTAACAGCAATGTGAGAAATGTCATACTGGAAATTCATTCCAAAAATAATGGACTCTTAATCCTCAAATGAGCAGGAAGATGCACAGACAAACTACTTCTAACTAAAAATTGGTTATGGAAAAAAAACAGTAATAATGTTCCAGTCTGACATCTCGCATGAATGTGTCAAGTACATGAAACTAATTACACCCTATGTGGGGGAATGTCATTTAGTATACTATTAAATTGCCTTATTATGAATACCTAATTATTCTCTATTGTATAGCTGAGCCACTTAAAAAAGCTCTATGTTTAACCCATTACTTCTACATTACAGGAATTTCTTTCTTCTGAATTAAGTACAAGATTTTTCAATTAGTGACTGATTGGTGTGTACATGTAGTTCAGAGTATTTTGCAGACAGTTGATGTCTAGATATGCAGCTCCAGCTGTTGTGGGTGGGTTCCTGTGTGTTATGGAAGGTGGCATCTCCCTTACCTTAGGGCAGAGATGAAGGGAGCCTCACAAGATCAGTGTCAAGTTTCCCAGAGAATACTTTGAGCTGTCAGAAAATTAGATCACAGCAAAGGAGGAGATGATATGTTGGTATAAAAATAGTTTTAGGGTTGATTAAGAAGGCTGATGTCTTTGGAATAGCAGAGATGCACCAGTTCAGTGCTTTGATGGAGTGGAGCAGAGAATGTAAGCAAGTGGCAAACTTTTAGGGCGTTGGTCTAATAATTATGGTCTTATACAAGACACAGAGAGGTTCTAAGAGGAGGAAAGAATCTCTTAAACTTGAGTTTTATAATATTTAAACATAACATATTAGAGTTTCCTTAAAAGTGGCAATTTTTTCCCAGAGTAAAGGAATGCAACTGTATATATGACAGAAGAGGATTGGATAGTACACTTAGAAAGTTGATTCAGTTCATAGAAAGAGTGTGACATTCTTTCTGCATTTTCCCACAGTCTTTCAGTTCATTTTTGAAGCATTCACCTCTTTGCGCTTTACAAAAAATTATTCATATCTAGACCAGTATAGTCCAGCCTGTGTCTGCAATGGGTTAAAGCAGTCCCTGAGGCTCCTGCAAATTTGAAAAGCGGAATTGAAATGGACTCCCCATTGATCTGGAGCCAGTTCTGTTAGTATGTTGGGGTTACAAAATCGTTGTTGAGGTCTCCAGGAATCTTGATGAAATGTCAAATCAAGCTACGTTAATCGAAATGCAGCAATTGTGGTGACTGCTGAAAGAATGTAAATTAGTTTGGGCAGGTGGCTCAATTCATCAGCTCATTTCCCACACTTGCATTTTGTGCATTTTCTTTTACTCTTTGATTACCTTCTTACACATTTGCCTGGGTTTGTGGGACACAATTGCCTAACTTAGAGTGATGCACCAAGGTTATCTTCTTTGAGGGGAAATGGAGGTGTCAACACCCAATGGATGGAGGAATCCTCTGTATTTTTGGTCTTAGGCAGCTATTTCCGTTTCTCATTCTTCCTTCCCAGATACATTGCCACCAGGGAGGGAGCTCTGCTTTAAAAACAAAACGTAGAAGTGGCAGAGGAAGCTGAGTTTTCTGATTCAGTGGATGACTACTTGGTGATGCTGCAAATCACAGGCAAAGCCAGAATTAGTCCTGCTAGCTTAATGTACTGGCATAGTCTGTATGCACCTCCTCAGCTTTGTTAGCAAGAATCATCTGTTTGTTCTTTCGGTCCCATATTTGTGTTTCAAAAAGCTTTTATTTTTTTCTCTGTCCTCCCACCCAAAAACTAGGACAATAGTGCTGCTGAAGAACCCCTTTCTCTGCTGAATCATTAATGGTCATTGCTCTTGGTACGGTTTGGGTTTGGGTTTTTTAGTTGTTGGTTTGGTTTGGTCTTTTTGCCAATAGTAATAGTAATAGTAATAGTAATAGTAATAGTAATAGTAATAGTAATAGTAATAGTAATAGTAATAGTAATAGTAATTGTTGGCACATGCTTAGGGCCTCCTACTCTGGAGTTTCCAATCTCCTGCCCAAAGGAGGAGGAAGTCAAATTACAGAGGAGAACAGGTTGAACATCCAAAAAGTGTAAAAATTGTCCAAATCTGTCCACTGGCAGAAATAGGAAGGGAAGGTTCATTCTGAGTGAGTCACAAGGCAGTGATATACAGTGATGAATCTTCATGTAAAACTGCCTCTCAAAATGAAAAATTCCTTTTCTTTGCAGAAAAGGGACTTTGGCATATTTTCTTTTCTTGTCCAACCCAAAATGCATGCTCGAAGGATTAAATGTGATGAGGATGACAGGACAGTCTGTTTACATCTGGAAGTGCTCTTCCATGAGTTCTCATCGGCTCCATGAGCTTTAGTTGATTCAGCAGACAAAGGGTTTCACTCTTCAAGCTTATCGCTTGCCTTTCATAAACCTTAGAATAAGAAAAATGAGATATGTAAAAGTAAGGCAGAGGAGGGGGCACCCAGTTACATCAGTGCTGAAATGCAGTCGGCCTTATAGCAAAATTGCTACTCAAATGATTAAAAATATTTATCCTGATTATAGAGATACCCAAAGATCTAAAACAAAAATCAGAATTGTCATGACAGGGTCTTTGGGAATTGATAAGAAACATCATCCCAACCCCATGTAAACTGTGGTTTAAAATTCAGACAAAAAATGATGAATGGGTGCAATCAGAAAAATACAAATAAAGGGAAGGAATGCCAGATTCCTCAGTAAGCTTTATAAATTAAGGTTCTCAATGAGGAAGAAGATGAGAGCATACCAAGCTAATGTAGGTATTGCATTCTGTGTAGAGAGACAAATTGTGAATCAGAATAACAATTGAAAGATAGGGGCTGATGCCAGCGATGCAGCACAGAGGTTGTGTGTTTGAATTGCTGTCTGAGTCAAGGAAGCTGTTAACGAGACACAGAATGAAGTAACTGGTCTCACCTCCCTGGAAGGTAAGGTAAGCATAGCCTGAGCTAATTGTTCTTCTACCATCATTGGAGGTGTCTAATTTGGTGACATGGATGATGGGTGGAAAAGCCACCTCTGGGTGTGCATCCTTCTCTTCATTCACCATCCACAGATGCCATCTAAGTGACTAGTTCAGATCACTTGCTTAACTTCCAGGTGGGTAAAACTACATAAGAAGGAAAGGAACTACAGTGATGAGCAGTTCATGGCAGTAGACTGTTCTGAATGGACTGAGGAGAATCAAGTGAAGCTCAGGGAAGCTGTAGAGGGAAATTCTGAATTGTCAAGGTAGGTAGGAGTAACTACATATCAGTTGTGGAGCATCTGCCTGGACAGCTGCCTTCCAACTCGTGGTAGTTCCCTTTTCTATCCCTGAGGCAATCCTAGAGCTGAGGAAGGAGACACAGGACGTAGAGCTAAGATAATGATTGGAGTCGTGAACAGACAGGATCTCCTAGAACAAAACAGAGGGAAGGGAGCGAAGNGAAGGAAGGAAGGAAGGAAGGAAGGAAGGAAGGATTTGGCAATAACTCTAAGAGGGAATGATCTAGGGAAGAAAGTGAGGAAGTGACAAGAGTTACTAAAACCAAGGAAGGTATGGAGGAACATTTATTATGCCTTAAGGAGGTAACAAATAATCAACCACAGAACAAAATGGATAGAGTATATTGGCTTTGGCCAGGAGAAGGTCTGCAGAGATTTAAGTGAGAAGTGGTTTTGAGTGGAAGGAACAGAAGTTAGCCTGAGTTGTCAGAGAAGAGTCTCAACTTAAATAGTTTGGTGAAGTTGATTTAAGGTGAAGCCACAGGGGTGGTCTATGAAGGAGAGCAGCTGGACAAGGATACCTTGATAAGGGGGGAGGATTTTTTTCAATGGGGAAAGTGTAAAACACTCTGACTCTGCAATTGGAAGAGGGCAGCAGTGCAAGAGCCATAAAAGGATAGGTTAAAGTAATGGTAAAAAGAGGTTATGAACCTAAAAAGTACACAGGCACTGAGCACAAATGAATAAAGCTGGTTGGTGACAGAGAGGCACTGAGAAGCCTGTGTGTTAGGACTGAAGACAAAGTGTGTGGCATCCATGCTTTAGGAGAGTGAAGGGATATGTGTTAAGGCAAATTCAAGTGGAAAGAAGAGGGAGCATTTCAAAGCAGATACATAACAGCAGGCTGAGTACAGTAATAATTAGCCTGAGCTGAGGCAGAGCAGCAGTTAGTCAAACTTTGCAATTACAAGTGGGAGGCCCAGATATGAAAATGAACTTTGAGCTTCCAGAATCAGGGAGATTTGAGTATATTATGAACAGAACATTTTTAGTCTCCCAGGGAAGAGAAATCTGAGCCAGGCCAGCCATTCTGAATTACCCGAGCAAGCATTATCCTCCTAGTTAGTGCTCACAACCGAGGAGCAGAAGATCTGAAGTTCTCATCAAGCCCTGCCGTTGTCTTTATGATGCTGCTTAATTTTGATGTTTGCATACCTCTTTGGGGACCAAGAGACTGAATTAACTAACATTAAGGTACCCTGAGATCGGGAACTGGAAGGAGCTGTAAAATTACAAAATAGTAATATTGCAACTGTCCTAGGCCGAGCCCGAGGAGATGAGTGTTCCATAGCACACATGAACTCACACCCAGGTCTGCCAGTGGGTTTAGGCAGTTTGGGGGTTGATTCTGTAACCAGGCTTGCTGTTTCAGCTTCCCTTTTGCAGACTGGCCTAAATAGCACTCCCTAATACACTGGGAGGTATGTAAATACTACACTGAAAAGTGTCACAGTAATAAATATCTTCAGTCTCTAAGGTAGGTAGATAAATAACAGAATGGAAACTGCATTGCACCAAAATTGGCCAACTGCATCCCAGCTAGTAAAGAAATATTATGAAGGTAAAGAGGAAGGCAAAAGGAAACCGAAGAGGAAATGGGATATGAAATGTGATCAAAGAACTAATTGAAAGCAAGGTAAATGTGTCAAATGAATAGCAATCATAAAATTCTAACAAAATGCCTTCTGACATTTGTTCTAACCTAGAGCTGACTTTCTCTCTTGCCTCTGTTCTGTGTCTCGCAGGTTTTGTTAGCTATGACAATCCAGTCTCTGCACAAGCTGCTATCCAGGCTATGAACGGCTTTCAGATTGGCATGAAACGCTTGAAGGTTCAGCTGAAACGCTCCAAAAATGACAGCAAACCTTACTGATCTTAACCCCAGATGCTTACTGCTCTTATTTTAGCTTTCTTAGGGTAAGTCCCATGAGCAAACCTGTCCTCTGCAGGGGGGTTAAGAAAGAACATAGAGCCAACCTTCACCAAGAGACAGTTATTTTTACAGTTACCACTTCCATCTCCCCACTTGTCCTTATTACACTTGGCTCCCATTTCCTTGCCAAGTAATTCCTGAGTTGTGTTACTGTATTTTGTTTTGCAGCATAATTTATCTCCTTTTTGAAACAAAAATAAACGTCTTGAAATTCCAAACAGCACACACACACACACAGAGACACACAAAAATGTGCAATTTAACTCTGTGAACCCTGGTGCCATTAGCACACAATAAAAGTTGTTTTCTATGGATGGATCGTATTTTACCAGGGTGGCACCAGCAGTTTATAGGTTAAACAAAATGGCCTCATGCCAGTTGAAGCACTTATTTTGCAACAAAAATTGAAACAAGTCTTTCCACTACATCAACTTGTTTTTTGAGAAGATCTGATTTTTTTTCGGTTCAAATCAACGTATTGTTATATATTAGTCTGATTTTACACTGGTCGTCTTTATATTTCATTTTTTTTTAAGTTCTTGTTTTTTTGGAAAGGATTAATGTAAAAAAGATTTAGAGATCTGTTTCTAAAGCTACAGGGTTTAAAATAAAAAAAAATAAAATAAAATGAGTGACGATACTTGATGTTTCTTGAGAGATAAATTTAATAATAATAAAAAAAAGAAAGCCACAGGCCTGTAAATTTTATTTGTAAAAAGCATTTCTATTTTTATACAAAATTTTTACTGCCTCAGAAATAATGGAATTTATTTATTGCCTATTGTTAACTTATTGGATACCTAAAGAGCAGCTCTCTATGCTAGCTAGATCCTTTGAAGTAGTCTCTAGAGTAATTGTGCCAAGAATGGGCGCTTTTTCACTGTTGAACCCTCCACCCTTTACAGTTCATGCTTTTATCCTCTTGTTTGTATTTGTCTGGTTATTTTGTTCGTAGTTTCCATTACCTAGTTTAAAGTTCAGTTGTCTGAACCTTTTCCCCCCCCTCTCCCTGTACCTTTCTGTTACATTTGTAGAAACTGGTTCTTTCCTCTCTTTCCTCCCCAAAGAGGAATCCATTCTCTCTGGCTCCTTTCAGATGGATTCTTTTGGGGTTCCATTGTGTTCTTGTTGACAAGTATTGTAAGTTAATGCAAATTATGTGAACGGCTCATAGGCTCTACTGATAAAAGATTTGCATTAGTTTTCTCCTGCACCCATAAAAGTGATTTTGTTTGTGCTGCATAGATTCTGTGTAACTTTTTTTCCTCTTCCTTGTTTTTTCCCTAGACATCTCCATGCCCGTTAGCCCATCGTTTGCCTAGCATGTCCCTGTGGCGTCTC
>VWZW01002943.1:167416-169916 GCA_013397115.1 Edolisoma coerulescens | reverse complement strand
TGCACTCTTGTCTCTCATCCCCAACTTAAATGCTTCTTTATGTAGAGCCCTGGGATGGAAAGGACTAGCCTCTAGTGATGCAAAAAAAGTTTCCTTCTTATAGCACATGCACTTATAAATAAATGATCTATACTTTTCTCACGTTTTTACTACTGCTGGGGCCTTCCTACACCCTTTGAGGGCTATTTTGTACTACTTGCAGCAATTGTGCGTATTCAAAGTATCATCTCACGTACGTTATATTATATATATGTACATATATATATATATAATATGAGATCATCATTTGGATTGTTTAGAGACTGTTTCACTAATTTTTCTCATTGTACCCACCGTCTAAATTTCCAAAGCTTTTGTAGATGCCCTGGTGTGTCCTGTGGGTTTTCCAGTCCAGTTAGAGCAGTGATGCCTCTGGTCCTTGGGCAGTGTAACTCGGCACCAGGCTGCCCTGAATTACTCCACGCGACATTGGCTTAGCAGTGGGAGAGGAGCAATTTTTCTGTATTCCAGTCAACTGAGATGAGTCATTGCTTAGAAAAGTGTCCATCTCTGGGAAAAAAAAAATCAAAAATAAAAAAATTCAAATACAAAACCAAAAACCCAAACATATGCCTCCTGGGAGGCAAATTATCTACCAGTTCTCTTTCAAAATAACGAAAGGAAAAAGCTGCAAGGGTGCAAGGGCCTAATAAGAGAGGAAGTAAAACAAGGGAAATTGCTTTACAAAATTCTAATCAAAAGACTAGACTAGTTGTTTTTTCAAACAAATTAGCTAATTGCAATGAAATGGCAGTCCTCAAAGGAGTAACAAGTTCATCTTTCTTTCACCATAGGGGTTACAGTTCCTTGGCTTGTGCTACTCTGGAATCATTTTACTGTTTCTGTTTTTATTATCTTAAGTGCTAATTAACAAAGGAAAAAATATCCTGTAGTTTCATTACCTTTTCGGATAATGTCATACAAAAAGAAAAAAAAAAACAAACCTATGTATTTGTGTTTTTTTCGTGCTGTGGGAATTGTTGTTTGTAGATTAATAATACTATCATTTTGTTTAGAATTACAAACTAGTTTTTAAGTATTGTCTGAGAAAAGCCAAAGTTAATGCAATCTAGTGGAAACTGTAAGACCATTTGAGTATTGTTTCTGTTTTATTGATGCATTTGGATTTTGTTGTTTGATGGAATTTGAGCCAAAAAAAAAAAGAACAAAAAAAAAAGCAAAAAAAAAAAGCAGGCTTTCCTATTTCTACAACTTGATTGTACTTATGCATTTTGTACCAGTGGAACTTTTTATACTGGAGATTAAAAAACAAATGGAAATTTTTGTGGCTTACTCTCGTGGGCCCCCTCGATCATGACTGATTTTCAAGTTTGATTTCTGGATGGTAGAAAGAGAGTTGGTTTTGTTTCGAGAATTCAAAACTTTGGCTTGATTTCTTTTTTTCCCTTTGCTTATATCTAGTGTTTAGAATTTTGTCTTAACAAAAGCGGTAAGTTTCACTTTTTATTCTGTATTGTGCAGTTACACAATAAGGTAATTAGAATTAGGAGTACTCGGTCACTTTGCGTGGATAAATGTATTAGTTAAAACGTTAGGGGTTTGCTTTTTTGCTGTTTAGATCAGAGTTTTTTCTGATTCTTCTGTCCTCATTGTGAACATAACCGTGTAGTTGAAACAGTCAGACTTATTTTTGTAACGTATGTTATTGTGTGATGCAGTTTTTTGCTTCTGTCTCCAATATTAAACCATTTTCCTAATACTTGTCTCTCTACTTTGTGTGTTGTATTGTTGGTGGTCATTCTGTGTTGGTAATACATCTGCACACCTCACTGTTTCACGTGCCTGTTTTTTTTTTTCTCTATTTGTTGGTTGTGTACAAAAGATACAGTCGATTCCACCTAAGTGAATAGCTGATTGGGGGGCAAAAGAGGATTTGTACATTTTAGACATGTTCTGGTTTCTTTGATTTTTTTTTTTCTTTTTTTTCTCTCTTCCTCCCCCTAGTCATGCCTTATCACTTGGATAATCTCTTGGAGCAGGAAGCATTTTAAATTAGTTTCCTGCAAAGTCCTATTGAAGGTAGCTTTTGTTAGCCTTCGAACTGCAAAAACTTCTGAACACAAACACACAGAAGCCACCTGAAAAAGATTTTTTTTTGCTGTGACATTTCAGTCAGTCTGGAAAATGTGGATTATGGAGATCATTTCTTCCTAGTTGTTAAAAAAAAATAATAATACTCTGCCACTGCTTCGCAAAAGCATATGAAACATTCAAGAAAAGGAGGATATAGCCTTGGGATTTCTTCCAAACTGCACAGTAATCTGATGGCATATGGCGTTAGTCAAACTCTCCCTAGAAACTAATCACATCTTAACTAGGTCTGGGAGAGCCTGCAAAATCCTACCAGGTGATCAAGCTTGTTATGTGCAGTTAAACATATAATGCTTTTAAAAATATAACAAAATCCAAGTAAGCACAGGAAAACTTTCTACTAAAGCCA
>VWZW01002943.1:0-167380 GCA_013397115.1 Edolisoma coerulescens | reverse complement strand
AAAAAAGAGAGAGAGAAATAAATGATGGAAAAAAGATCCCCCATTGTTCCAATGGGTGATATTTTTGCTGTGGGCTTACAAAGATCATTCTCAGCATTGGCTGATAGTATTACACAAATCTCAAAAGGGACTAAAGAAATACCATAGCACTTTTTTTCTCATTATTTTTTACAGTTGGCTCTTAGCTTTTTTATTCTTTCATTTCCTATATTTTTTTCCTCCTCACAAGAATCTCTCTGCTCTCCCCCAACCGGTGTCTACCACGACAAAATAAAAGCTGCAAAAGAAAAATCTATGTTGTTCTGGTTTACAGAAAGTCTCTTCTCTCCTCTGATCGCAGATACAAACCTTACAATTTGGAGAGGGGGGGGAAAAAACAAAACCAACCAAACCAAACCTAAGGAGGAGAGAGAAGCACTGGCGAGTGCTCTCTGGAATTCAAGCCATACGCCCCCATCCCTTTCCTTTGTCCCACTTTCTGTGATGCTCAGGAATCGAAGACCACTTAAAAGTGCTCTTATGAGACCCAAACGACACTCCTCCCTCTTGTTGCCTCTCCCCTGGTCTTTCTGGCGCTCTGGCTTTGGCTCACACACACACACACAGCCCCATCAACACCGTCCGACAAGGTCCTGGCGCACTGGGTGTATCCGTGTGGTGTCAGCAGCAGCGTTGGTTCCTGCGTTTGGAAGACTTTTGAAATTTTCTGGTGGCTTGTGAGTTGGCCTGGTTGTTACTGCTCGATCTATTTTTCTAAAAATTTTTTTTTTTCCTTTTTTTCGCTTTTCCATTTCCATGAGAAGCAAACAAGTGATGAGTCTGGAGCCCCCAGCAAGCTCCAGTGCCATCCCGCAGGGTCTGTTGTCAGGGGTCCAAGCAGCTGTAGGTTTAATCTAAAGCCACAGGAGCCTGTAGCAGACAGCCCAGGCAGGAAAGCAGAACCCGATGGTCAGACTATATCCTGGGTCTCTGACTCCTCTAGAGTTTACGATCTCAATTTGGATAATTTTGACACCAGTGGATTCAGTTAAGTAAGTCTTGACGTGCATGATGGATGAATCAGAATTGCTCTCCGGGGTTTTTTAGCTTGCTGTGGATGTTTTCTTTTTTTTTCTTTTCTCTTTTTTTCCTCCAAACTTGGTCTTAGGAAAGAAACTAGAGCTTTGTGAAGGGTCTTTTCTTCCAAAAATACAGCTGAAAAAAAAAAGACTTATACTGCAGTTAGGTTTCTTTTAAATACTCAGGGCTGAAAGATACAGGGTTTTCTTTCTTTCTTTCTTTTATTTTTTTTTTAAATTTCAACAATGGGGGAAAAATGAGTTCCTTAAAGCAATGCAGCTGAACAGTTTGTCCTGCTTAAACGCATGCTTTTAATTTCAATTATGTAAGGCACCTTGCAGTGTTAGCAAAATGTCTCTTTGTTAGCTATATGTGTATCGCCGTGGGAAATTACCAAACTGTCACAAGACTCGCTGATTAAAGAATAGCCTGCCAGAGTGTGTGTGCCTTTGCCCAGTGTGACTCTTAGGTATTAGGCTAAGGAAAACAGTTTAACAAAATGTAGTGTGAATCATTCCTGATAAGTGAATAAAGCATTGTGACCAAGCAATCAGATTATTCACTTATCAGGAATCGACTGTACTGATAGTTTGCCTGATTGTTTTTGTTCCTCATCTCTGTTGTAGTTTCACTACTTTGCTGTGTTCTGTTTTTTCTCTCATGCTCTTAGCAAAATCACTGGGAATATCCCTTCGTGTGATCATGAAACGTGCTACTGAGTAACAAATAAAAAAAAATTAAATATAAAAATGATATCTTAACAAAATCTATGCACTTGCTATCAGGAACACAATACTGGATGTGTCTTATATATATTGAACTATAATAGTATTCGATTTCTTAAATAAAGCTTAAGAAAGGATTCTGTTGTCTGTAAAATTTTATGAGCATTAAATGGAAAAAAAAAAAGTGTTTCTAGGGTTGGGCGCTTTTTGTTATATGAAATCTTCCTGGGTGCATGGTCTTTAACCATGCCCAGGCAAATGTTAACTAATTCGCTTGATATTTCATTAATAACAGAGACTTTGAAAATTAGGCTTACCGAAATCTGTGGGGAGAAAAAGTCTGGCCATTCAGAGACTTGCAACAAAAGATTCTAAAAAGCAGAAATTTTTATCTCTTTCTGTGTTTGCAGAAGCAAATGTGCTTGGTTTTGCACTAAAATAAAAAAATAGCTAAAATATGTGAATCAGAAAATGTCATGAAACAATGCAATACTATACTTTTTGGTATGTGACTTTTTTTCCTCCTGATTCTAGATAGATTTAGAGTTAAAAAATGAAAACCCAAATGCTCAAAATTCCACAGATTCCATACTGGAGGTCAAAGCATCTTTTTGGGGAAGATGTGTGGCTTACTGTACGTTTCCTGTATCTGAGCCTTCTCTTAAAAAAAACATTTTCACATCAAAACCCATGAACTAAATGGGAATTGAATAGGTAAAACTGTTGAGTACACTGAAAAAATTTATTCCTTCAATGGCTGTACATTTGCCACAAAATTGTAGATTTTAAACAATCCAGTTTTTATGGAAATGCCCATAATTCTTGTATTTATCAAACTTTCAATAATGTCAGCCTTTGGCAGAAAGATCCAGGAGAATGAGGGGAGGGGAGGGAGAGGGGTTGCTTTCTTTTTTTCTTTTGAACTGCATTACTGCCTCACTTTTCATATGCCATTATATTATCTGAAAAAAAGAAATTAAATTGTGGAAATCTATCTGCTGCTTGTATCATTCTATTCATGCATATTTAGTAAATGTTACTGAGCTCAACATCCAGTGGCCAGGTGCGTCAGCCTTGTACGCCAAAAATACTTCTCCACGAGAGAGGTCCCAGGGAAGATTGGCCTTGGTGGGCAGCAGGATGGTCCTGTCCATCCCACATCAGCACAGAGCTCAGGTGGGAACCCTGCCCTGGTTTTCGAGGGCTGCTGATGTAACACAAATATTAAGTAATCGCAATGATTAGCTCATATTTGTATTCCCTCTGATTTTCCTCATTAGCAGACTTTCTTTTTTTTCCATTAAAGGGAACTGGAAAGTTGCAGTCATTTTCTGAATCATTTGCCCCTGTTGATAACCTAATTGTTTTACATGAATGCTAATATTTCCCTCTCACACATTTATATCTATCAGCTAAATCAGCAGTAAAGTAAACTCTTCTGGGATACATTCCTATATCAATTAGCAAGGATTTATGCTCCAAAGCACCATTAGCATTAATGGGAGTGTGCTCTTTAGCATAAACAATTGGCAATAGGTCTGGTGGACTTTATTTCATAAACAAAGGAGCATTTGAATCTTAGAGACTTGTTTCCTCAAGACAGCACTTCAGGGAGTGATGTCCCAGCCTCCCCGGCTGCTCTGGGGATGTCTCACTCACAGGACACGCATAAATTCCTGAGTTGCCAGCGAAAGGAGACAGTGTCAGTTTGGAAAGTGGGCTGACTTCTGGCACAAAGTTTTGCTGGTGTTTTCCCTCCTGAAAACCTGCCTGAGAACACACCAGGCAAAATTTTCAGCATTTTACTTCCTGTCCCTCCTACCAACAGCTTGAGAAATTTCACTCCTGGCGTTGCATAGTGCCTCAGGACGGAGACCACAGAGGGGAGGGAGGGAGGGAATTTGGAAAGAGACAAGAGGAAGAGCAAAGATGAAGCCCTGTAGGAAAGAAACTGGTGGGTCTATCAGCTCCTTCCACTGTCAGCCTTACAGCTCCATGGCTTCAGTAGAGAGATAGAGGGGACCAGTAAATCACCAAGTCTCACCTTTCACGTGTAGGTCAACAGTTTCTCCCCCACCCCATGTTTGATCACGGGGTGATCATGGGGTCACAACCAAAATATTTCAAAAGTCCACCACTCCCCAGAGGTGCACGATCTGCTGAGCCCCTGCCTGTGCTTCTGCAGATGTTTTCTCTGTAGGTTTGGCTCTGCTCAGTTCTGCTACATTTAAGAGCCCTTCTGCATCTGCTGTTTCCCCCCAAAGGCACTCATAAGCAGGTCTCGAGTTGCTTTTCATCCCTCGTTCATAAAATAAATATATCATGCTCTGGAAGCATCTACACACAATAGTGGTTTTTCAGTCCCTGAATAATTCGTGTGCTTTATTTCTGCAACTTTTTCTTTTTTCCCAATATTCTTTCTGAATTTGGCTTACCAGGGCCAGATATGTTATTTCAACATCAAGTGGTGCAACATGCAGAAATTAAAAATTTCATCCCTACTCCACTCCCCCGAATGATGCAGTCAGGGATTACATCAGTCCCTGCAAAAAGAACATGTAAAAGCCACAAAACACCATATTGGCAGAATTATTTGGGGCTGCTCCTTTAGGATGCTGAAATCCCTCTGGGATGCATTGCGCTCTGGGTTCCCGTGTGTGTGGTCTGCTTGCCTGTTCTTCCACTTGAAAGCTTCCTTACAACCACACTGAGAGTGTTTCTGTATAACTCCTAGTCCCCTCCAACATTTTCCAATGTTATCAGCAGTTTTGATATTTACTTTCAAGTCATTAGTGAAAATATTCAATAGCATTCAGACCCCCTCTAAAAAAAACACTCTCCTACAGTAAGTCTCCTTTGACAGCTTCTTTGTTGACATGTCAACCCATTCTTAATCCATTTTATGTGCCTTGTATTGATAGGGTAGAATGCTAATTTTTTAATCAGAATCTGTTGTGCTGTCAAATACACAAAAGTCAGAATACATTCCATCTTTGCAATTACTTTTATCAGCCAAAACCTACAATCACATCAAAAAATGAAATCCAGTTTGACAACCCTTCCTCCCTTAAAAAACATGTTGATTGGCATTAATTGTTTACCTCATTTTTAATGTCTTTTTACCCATATCAATATGTCCATTATTTTGCCAAAGTAATGTCAAACTAGCCAAGCATGGTCTGGGCCATCCTTCTTGTCTTTTATCAGTGCATGAGAATGTCACATTTCCCATCCCATCTGGGATTCTGCTGGTGTGCTTAAATATTCCTGAGGGTCCATGTCAACAGATCAGAGCTCTCTGTCCTATTCTCAGCCCCATCTACCTGGGGCTACCACATCTTTAATAAAAGGGTAGCTAAGTAGACTGTTACAGAGTTGGACCAGAAACCCTTTTATCCTTCTCTTGGCATGTAGGTATGTGGAAAAGGAGAATTTTAGACATTACGTCTCTTTCTGCAGCATGACTAAAAGTTTTCCCATCCCAAAAGCCTAAGTTCAATGATAAAATAAATGTACCTAAAGAAATTTTTGCAGTTGTCCTGCCTGTCTCACCCAGGTAGAGCTGCCTATTTAGAGTGGAACCACAGGGCCATGCACGTTTGTTTATATGTGATGTATTATTTAAAGGTCAATAGGAAGCATGTGTGAAGGTAAGATACCCTTTCACTCACCATCCTCCTCTGAACAGATACAGCTGCTTCCATTGGTGCACATGTGAGTTCAAGCCCTGTGGCTTTGAAGGAGGCAGCAGAGAAGAGTCAGTGCCAGCTGAGGAGTGGGGGATGCCTGGGGCCTGTTAGAGAAGAGAGGTCATTTGGAAATCAGAAGAAACCTTAATGAAGCAGCCCTGATGCTGCAGCAGCAATCACAGAGGGAGGTGCTGTGCTGATCCATGCCACAGCACAGGTGCTGTTTCAGCCCATGGTGATCCCATACAGGTGTCTTTGACAGCAGAGCTGCTGAGATGCCAAAGCACCTGCTCAGGAACCTCAACCTCAGCCCAGCAGACACAAGCTGCTGCTTTACCCTGTAGCCATCTCCACTAGACAGGGTAACAAAATGCATCCTGCAGATAATTATTCCCACCTGAAGCAGTGTGCCAAAGACCAGGCAGTCAGGGAGCTGTCTGGAGGTGTTGCTGACTTTCCAGTGGCTATAAGAGGATAACAGGAGCAAAATGGAGTTTTCTCAGTAGAGATTTCAAGTATTGCCCCCAGTGCCCAAGGATACCCTGCTGACTGCTTAGCTGCAGCCACTGCAAAGAAGGGCAGTGATGGATTAATGGCTGGACTTGATGGTCTTAAAGGTCTTTTCCATCCCAAATGATTCTATGATTCCAAGGGCTTGCAGACATGATGCAGGATGAATAGGGCATTTGTGACCTCCAGCTCTCCTAGGCCATTTCAAGGGCTCTAAATAGTACAAGCATAGGAGTCTGGTGCATCCAGATACTCAGCTAAGGATCCCTAAGCTTAGAGGGATGAGTCTGTGAGCTGAATCCCACTTTAAGGCCTATATTCACTTTCCTAAACCTGGGCCATGTTGGATACTCCAGGGCAACTCAAATGGCATTGATTCCTGCATTTATTAAAGAAAAATTGAGCTCTAGGGGTCTAATTTGTAGACAGCTGAAGGTGAAATTCAGTGAATCCTATTGTTAACAAATGAGCCCCAGGTGATGTCCCATAGGCCCTAACTGGGAATTGTACCATACCAATAAAAACACCAGCTGCACTGGAACTGCCTTTTAGGGGATAGATGTATGCAGAATATCCCTCTGACAGGAAAGCCAGACCCCTGAGGACTTGTATTTACGTGATCTGTAGAGCACCTCTGGCATTAGTTTCATCCTATTCAGCTTTTGGCCTAGAGGATCCCTAGGAAATGATCGCTTACATTTCTTGTGGATGTGGCAAAAGTATCACATAATTAGTGATACTTGGGTCTCTGATCCTGGTGTAATCGTGCCACACATTTTAGCATCCCATACCCCCAGACCACAGATCCTCCTGTTTAAAAAAATAACAAAATAAAAAGCAGGAAACTTCACAGACTCATTGGGCAATTGGTTGCACTACTTGACTGTCCTCATGGTGAACATGTCTTTCCTGACAGCCAGCCCGAACCTCTCTTGTTGCAACTCATGCCCCTTACCTCTCACACCTGCCAGATGCCGCTGCAAAAAGCCCTGCTAAAACTTCTTGAGAAGTTCCCCGAAGACACCAGGGCAGTGTGCTGCTCTTAGGTGCCCCGAAGCTGTCTGTGCTCCAGGCTGAACAAGCCCATCTTCCTCAGCCTCTGCTGGCAGGTGACAGCTTGAGCCTGCCCAGCCATGCTGGTGGCCCTCTCCTGGACTCCCTCCAGTTTGTCCATTACTTGTATGTACTGGAGGCACCAGAAAGTAGATGCAGTATCTATCTAGATGTGGTATAGCACATGACTTAGTAGGTAGGTTTTTTGTGGGGTGGGATGGTGAGAATCACTTCCCTCACTGTCCTGGCTCTGCTGCTCTCCATGCAGCCCAGGATGTTGGCTTGGTTTGCTGCCAGGGCTCACTGCTGGCTTATGGTGACCTCCCACCAGGACACACACCCACCCCTCGTCCCTTCCAGCAGAGCTCCTCCCCAGCCTGCCCATTCACAGCCTCTACCACTGCCAGCCCCTCTTCCCTCCTGGGTGCAGGTCTCTGCATTTGTCCTTCTTGAATTTCACACATTTCCTGCTGTCCCTCTCCTCCAGCCGGCTGAGCTTGCTCTGGATGACAGCCCCATCCTTGGTCATCCCTCATCAATTTTGGGTCATCTGCAAAATTCACAGGATGGGACATGGAGTGGTGTGAAATATGAATGTTGCACTTGCGCTTGGTTGCACTTCTCCTTCTGCATGTGGGTGAATCTAAGGCCAGTCGAGGCTGAGGAGAGCACATTATGGTAGCTCACCCACTCCCCTCTCCCTTTACTTNAAAAACATTCTTCCTTTCCACAGGCATGAGCACAACTTGTGCACAAGGTTTTGGGCCTCCTGCTCTCCTGTCCTGAAGCCAGCTGGTTTTTTGCAGTTCACCTTTCTCCCACACACCCTCAGCAAACCTCAGGTTTCCAGCAAACTCGTGGGTGGGGAAAGGGGAAATAACAGCACCACTCAGTCAGGGACTGAGATCCTGCTGGCTAGAAGTGCAAAGACCTTGACCAGTGTATGTGCAGGGAGACAGAGAGATCATGGAGGACNCCATTCACAGCCTCTACCACTGCCAGCCCCTCTTCCCTCCTGGGTGCAGGTCTCTGCATTTGTCCTTCTTGAATTTCACACATTTCCTGCTGTCCCTCTCCTCCAGCCGGCTGAGCTTGCTCTGGATGACAGCCCCATCCTTGGTCATCCCTCATCAATTTTGGGTCATCTGCAAAATTCACAGGATGGGACATGGAGTGGTGTGAAATATGAATGTTGCACTTGCGCTTGGTTGCACTTCTCCTTCTGCATGTGGGTGAATCTAAGGCCAGTCGAGGCTGAGGAGAGCACATTATGGTAGCTCACCCACTCCCCTCTCCCTTTACTTTAAAATGAAAATAAAATAAAAAACTCCAGAAGTTGCTAGTAAAGGAGACCGGTTGTTCTCTGGCAGGCACATGTAATTAGTCACACAGGCCGTTCTGAGCACCCCCTGGGCATCAGAACTGGGATATCTGCTCACCACCCTGCTGCAAAACACCCTCAGGCAATGCTTCACTGGTCCAAACACCTACCAGTGCTCGTGTATGTCCACAACAGTGACAAAGCTGTAGCTGCAGCACTNGGGGAAATAACAGCACCACTCAGTCAAGGACTGAGATCCTGCTGGCTAGAAGTGCAAAGACCTTGACCAGTGTATGTGCAGGGAGACAGAGAGATCATGGAGGACTCTTTCTCCTCCCCTTCCCACATCCCAGGTTCCTGTCACAAACAGTGGCCATGCAAGCCTAGAAAATTAAGTGGCATAGGCAGATCTGCTGTCAATTAATTGTTTTCTTTTTTTTTTTTTGCAAATGCCATCTGCCAAGCCAGTGGATCCCATGGTCATCTTCATGGGCCTTACACAGTAAATACTATCCCAAATTCCCATGAGAGATGTCCCACTTCTCTATCCCGTTCCAAGCACCTTCTTCAGGACTGGGAATGCTTGCTTACTAGACAGCTTTCCTTTATGCCAAAATATACTTTCCAACAAAAAGAAAACACTAGCACAGTCCCATCCCAGCCCATGTACCTCCCTTTTATTGTTCCTGCTTCCTGTAAAAGAGTTACAGCTGCAGCCAACTTCTGAACACCAGCACTAGGGCTGGGGGGTGGGCTGGGCAGTGCAAGTGCTACCACGACTACTGAAATTGTATCCGTGATTGTGCCACAGCCTGACTGGTTTATATCTTCAACATCTCAGCAAAATGGCTTGTCACTGGGTCAGAATGTAATTTCTTTGCCATAAATCACTTCCTGCGCCTCCTGCAGGAACAGATGCCAGCCATAAATTCGCTCTTGGTGGAACAGAGCTCCTGGATGAGAGGTCATGTTCCCAGGTGTGAATAAATAAAAAGTTCTCAATTCACAGAAACAACACCAACTGGCTGGATTGTGGCTTTGCTTGGAGGGCAAACAGGATTAATAGGAGGGCTCAGAGTGCCCCCTTCTCCTCCAGTCTCATTTTCTTCAGCTCCTTTAGCCTTACTGTGTTCTGTTAACAGTTGGCCACCTCCCTGTTTGCTGACTGCTCTTCACTTCCTTGTCAAAGTACAGAAATGTTCCTACCTACAGTCCCAGGGCTGTGGAGTTCAGCCCAGGGGATTGGTGCCAAAATGCCTACTGCAACATAAGAGCTTTAGTGTGGTCAGCCCTCCGGTTCAGTTAACTGAAGTTCTTGGTTGGTTGAGCATCCCTGTACACTGGGAATGGTGGACAGGTATCACCAGATGTAGGGCAGACCTCAGCCTGACCGATTATGCACTGGAGGAAACTGCTCGTTCTCTGCTGAAGGAGGGTGAGGAACGGATCCTGGTGCAGAGACCTGGCTTTAGCATCCTAACTGGGATGGACACTGTGCTCTGGGTCATGCCTTCTGCAGATAAGGAGCCCTTGTGCCCTAGGAATGCACTCCAGCACTTGCCTAGAAATTTGTGATCTTCAGCTTTCAAGGTATAAGGAAATAAAAAAAAAACAACCACCAAAACACAACCCTTCAAACTGGATTTTGGGCAGCAAAATCCACCCGTGTCCTTGGGAAAGCAAGTTTGTGAGGAGCATTACCATCAGTGCTGGAAGTTCTCCTGAGTTCTGCTTCTGCATAAACGCAGGACTGCGTTCACTTGGGCAGCCTTGACCTGCTGAAGGCTTTTCGGGCACCCCAACGGCTGCAGGGTTTCTGTTCATGGCGCACTCAGCACCACTCTCATTTCACGTTCGGTTGCCCAGCCATGCCTGGGGAACTGCCTGTGCACTGCTGCTGTTTCAGACTGACAGGCATCAAAGGGTACCTTCTTCTGAGCAGAGAACTTCAAGACCCCAGGAGGAACTGTGTTATGCCTTCCCAAAATAATATGCAAAAGTAAGCAGCATGAATCAGCCACGGGGCACTGCAGCTCTCCTGTATCCCTTTTACTCTTACCAGCAGCTTGGATTTTATGCTTGGAGCATTGTTCTTTCTCCATTCCTTGCCTCTCAACTGGTCCTCTCTTATCTAGTTCCCATTCCTTTACTTCCTATGAGTAATTCTTGGTCTCTGCTCTGTATTCAACAAGTGTTTGAAATGAATGAAGGAGGTCATTAATTATTTAGGATTGTACAAGGGAATCTAACTAGGTGCAGTGGGAAGGAATTAAGCAAGTGAGACATAAAGGCTGAAGATCAGGAAAATATTTCCTTAAAGTGAAACGTAATAGAGGGCAAGCTTGCCTCTGAGGCAGCACGGGAAGTTTCTCCTCCCATGGGATTTAAGATTGCAAAGAGCAGAAAATGGTCTTTAAGAGGAATCCTTCTGGGACAAGGTTAGCCAGCCCAAAAGACTACATTTGTCTATCCCTTCTAGGCACAATGGTGGGACACAGTGTATGAGAAAGCACTGAAACGAGAACACAAAGAGATTTATTCATGCTGCAAACTTAAAATGCAGTGGGCAACTTCCCTTCAGCGCAAACAACTCCTTTTATAACCTGTTTGAAGAGATTTTTTTATATCTCCTTATTACTCGAGTAATTAATTTTCAACAACAAATGTGAGAGGACACTGCATTGACACAGCAGGTAAATTTGGGACAGAAAAGAAAGAGCACTAGCCCTTAAAATGAGATTTATTTGTGAAGACTACATCTAAGTTTCTAATGGCACTCTGAGCAAAATCAAGGCTTTCGGCTTTCATTTGCTGGGCTGTCTCCTTTCATTACAGAGTGTCCTAGCACCAACTGATCTGCCACACACAATCCTTTTATCTCTCATTAACTCTCCTTTTTTTTTTTCTCATTGATCACTTCCTTCTCATGCAAAGACTTGATATGTTTAACCTTCATAATCTTCCTACTTTGCAGTTGTGGGTCTGTAATTACAGACTGTTTGAGGGTTCAGCCAGCAATAAATCAAGTTGTGCTAATTGAGCAAAACCTTGTACAAAAACCTTCTCACTGAAGTGGTCATTTTTCCCTTTTTTTGGAAAATTTTACAGCTCAGGAATAGCATGCAAACTTATTGTTTATATGTGTCAGGATTATTTTCACAAAATCATTAAGGTGGGAAAAGACCTCCAAGGTCATCAAGTCCAACCTGCAACTGAATACCACCATGCCCACTAAAACATATTGTGAAGGGACACAACTACTCAGTGTCTTTTAACACTTCCAGGATGGCGACTCCACCGGTTCCCTGGAAAACCTGTTCCAATATCGAGGTGAGGACTTCCTGGTACCCCCAGGCACAGATTGTGTTTTCAAAACTCCAGTGCTCCAAAGAGCTGACAGCAACTTCAGGTTCCCCTAACCATCGGCAAAGGAAGCAAGGAAAACAATTTTACATCAATTTTACAGTACAGAATCCTGATGCTTCAGAGCTGGAAAAGCCCCAAAGAGACCGGGGGGATGCAGAAGTGACACAGGGAGAAGGTTTCTCACCACTTTTCCTTTGTCTCAGAGGGTAATGGCTGCATATTGATGCCAAACAATATCGTGCATGTTCTTTAGTTTGGCACAATACCTCCTGCCTTGCTCTTTGTCTGATCTCCTGGATAAATCAGTTGACTCCTCTTCCAGATCCTCAGCTGGAATTTCTCAGTGTACCAGCAAGCCAAACAAAGCTTCTGCGTCTCCCAGTGGTTTCAGAATCCTTCCCTCTCATTTAATTAGTTCTTGCAGTGGTTTCAGAATCCTTCTCTCTCGTTTAATTTGTTTTTCTAGTAGTTAATGGCCACCAAGTCTGGTCTCTGTTTTTCCCTGTGGGTTATGAAAGTCTCATTTGGAAATGATTTCAGGAGGCATCCTGTAGAAGCACATGGCTTTGCCACACTGACCCTCAACATTTTATTTATACTTCTGGTGATCCTTCGCTTCCAGGCTAAATGTTGCAGCAAAGTGACAGGATCCAGTAGAGGATCACCAAGCCAAAGCTCTTCCTGCACACTGCCATTTTTAGAGAAGCAGTTTGAGACTGCCAGGACATGTCACCCAGGTTAACTTCACAAGCTGCCATCACTAACAAGCTCCTCTTTGGCCATTGCACTGTTCAGCACAAGCTGTTCAATACAGAGGGGCTTGTGGCCAACCTGGGCTTGAACAAACAGCTGTAATCTTCAGCAGCTACTCATATACCTCAGTGTCCCACGGATGTCTGAATGCCATTTTCCTTCACAGAATATCAAGAAATAACAGTGGGAGAAATTCTGTATCCCTGAAAAAACTTCTTATTGGTGGCTGCTGAGTGAATTTCTGGAGAAATTTTTACGTGCCTAGAATTAAAGAGAAGCATTGGCAGGATCTTGGAAAGCAGAGATTTTGTCCATGTAACATTTCAATGAGCAAAGTTGTGCCAGGGGAAGGAAGAAGGGGAAGGTTAACAGTAAAGAGCAGCAGCTTTCAATTGAATTAAAAAAAAAATAGAAAAAGCAGATTCTGTGAAAATATTTAATGTCTTCTTATGGTGAAAAACATGAACTGAGTCTTTCCCATATATTTTTTTCTTACATTTCTCAATAAGCATATGATATTTTTAAAAATGTTTTTCTCCATAGGGTGTTAGTGTTACTAAGTGATGCTGCTTCCTGAGCCTCTATTTCCAAGACCCCGCCATGAATGCTTTGCAGCAAAGATGTGCCAAGGCTTGCATTTGACTCTGTAGTGCCCAAAGACTTCAAGCTCTTATTATCACTATGGCAACTATTAATCATCCATTTGTTGTAACATAATAAATACATGCCCTCAACTAGAAAGCATGTTACAAATCATTGGAGTACCCTCAGAGCTGTTCTGTGTAGCTCTAGGTCACCCAAAGGAAGGCACAAGTACAGCTCTGAGTATGTCAAAATGTTGCATCAAACCTTGTGGTTTGGGTCATCAGCAGAACAAAGGAATCAAGTAGTCAGTGTGGGCTTTGTGTGATTTCTCAAAACAATAAATGCTCATGATGTAAAGCATTTGCTCTAAAATGTGGAAGCTCACAGGTTTGATAGCCACACACATCTCTGCCATGCCCGGGGAGATGGCAAGGTGACCCAGCACACCACCTCCGAGGAGCTGGATCTGTCATGCAAGGACAAAATTTGAGGTCTTGGAGACAATATAGGCACATCTGCAAGGATCTCCATTCTCCAAAGCAAGGCAAATAAGATTTTCCTTGGGCACAGAGCTGCACTGACAGGGCTACACCCTGTCACACTTGGAGGTACCTCTGCTGTGCAGCACAGCATGAGCACATTCCCTGTGAGGTCACAAACCAAGAGCCAGCACAAGGCATCCTCTGCTCTCCTCTCCCCTTTCCTAGCCCCAGCTGGCCCTTCCTAGTCACCAGTACCAATACCAAGAAAAACTTGAGGACAACATCTGTAAAGACATTTGAGCAGCCACATTAATGAAAATTAAAAGTAGCTCTCTTGGCCACACTACTACACCAGTGCCCACAGCAAAGCCCACCCATTTCCCTTCCCCTTGCCAAGAGCAGCTGAGGCAGACTGCTCCATATCCCGACTGCCTGAGCACAGCAGCCAGTGTGAACATTGGTCAGCAACTTGGCTCAGGTTTCCTATGGGATGCCTCATGGCCCTCAAACATTAGTGGGGCAAGGGCCCCCCACTCCTATTTCAGACTGTTCCTATTCTGTCTTTACAACGTGATGCTGAGGGTGAGGTCAGAGCCCCAGACCAAGGGATAAGAAGATGCCTGAGGGTGCAAAGCCTGGTAGGAACATGTGGGAGAACTGGTCCAATACTATTTCCAGAACCTACAGTGAGTCACCATGGCAGCTATGCCCAAAAGCCAAGTGACTCTGCTGAGTTACCCTGGCAGCAGCCCCTGCAGCCAACCAGTGTGGTGATAGTGACCATCATCATAACAGATCAAGAAGTGTCATTGGCAGTTGGAGACTCCCAGGTGCCTGGAAAAACCTTAGCCCTCATCCTGACAGTCCACAGTAGAGAGTAGTCCACAAAGCATCACTAAGTCTTTGGATTCTTTTGAAACAATTAATGATTTTTTTCCTGGATCAGCGTGAACTTTATACAGTGCGAACAGGCCTAAGGCCATCATTTATACAGGTCACTGGCACTGACAGCCAGCACCAGCTTCAAAAGGCTCTGCAGTATCAGTAGCAATGGTATCCCAGAGTATCTCCTTTGCTCCATAAGTGGGTCAGGGGAATTGATTATTCGCTTTTACTTGGTACTTGTGAGATCACATCTGGAGCTCTGGGGCCAGTTTTGGGCCACCAAGAGAGTGGTCAGCCGGCTGGAGTGAGTCCAGTTTGGTTATTGTCCAAGATGCTGAGGGAGCCAGAGCACATGAGGTGCGTGGTGACACTGGGACAGAGCGTTTGTTCATCCTGGAGGAGAGACAGCTTCAGGGGAAGCGAGGGAGGGTGGGATCTTACAGCTTCATTCAACAACCTAAAGTAGATAGAGACAGATGTTCCTCAGGAGCCTACAACAAAAGGACAAAAAGCTGCATGGACAGGACAGACACGAGAATTTGCAGGAAGGGCAGTTCCAATTAGACACAAGGAAGGAAAAGTTCACCATGAAAGGAGTTAAACTCTGGAACAGGAGTCATGAGAGAAGGTGAGATCCTTGTCTTTGGAGACATTCAAAATTCAACTAGGCATGGCCCTGAAGCAACCTGAGCTAACAGGGAAGTTGGCCCAGCCTTGAGCAGCACGTTGAACTAGGACCCCACAAGGTCCTTTCCAGTCAGAATTGCACTGTGGTGCTGTGATCTTTTATTTAGGTGATTCCTACCTCGCTAATCCCCAGCAGCACATCACTGCAAACAGCAGCACATCACTGCAGAATACATGCTACTTAATCCACCATGCTTTGATCTTTAGGACTGGAGTCAGTGAGGGGATCACTAGATGAATCCAGCTCTGGAGAGATCTTGTCTCCAGAGATTTATGACAGCTAACTACATTCCTCTCTCAGCCTACATGGCATTTTATTTTCTTTTATCCTGCCCCCCCTCCCCCCCAAATCCCTATGCCCAGTGTAGGAATTCTCCTCTGTGTTGTACAGAATCTGAAATAAAGAATTCAAAGATGTGTTAGTGACACCAGGAAAGGCTTTAGAATTAGCTGGTTGCTGTACATCTTATATTCAGACTAATCAGGGAAATAATCACATGCAATGTTCATAAATAGATGGATCCTGTGTTCCTAACAGAGGCTAAACTTGACCAAAAAACAAATCAAAGGGTGGTTTGCATCTGAGAACAGCAGGCTTAGCGGGTGGAGAAGGAAAATCTTCTCATGGTATTTCTATTCAAGTCCAGCCTCAGCATACGGCGCTCACGTTATTTATTTCAAAATGAAAAACTTCCATTTTTCTGAAGGGAGCTTTATCACAAGGATTATCTACAGAGGCTACACAGAGAAATGTCGCAGCAAGGAACAATATGCCAGACTGGGTAGGAGCAGCAGTAAAGGGGCTCCGTGATGCCCGGCCTAGCCGAGATCCTGAGATAACGGCCTCTTTATTCCATAAATGTTTTTCCACAACGCTCATAGCTGAACTACCAGAGCACTTTTAAGTCATGCACCAGGCAATATGACTAACATCTGTCATGTTTTTCCTTTCATCCTGTCCCCAGAGGCAGAAGCTTGCGCAGTCGTGGGGAGGGGAAGTTAATTCATACATGCATTGGTACCCACGCATGTGACCCATGCACACACACATGCTGACAAAATCTTCTTCCTTTAATTTGCTTTTTGTCAGTAAGGCAAAGAGCTAGAAGACATACTTTCCACTAGAAGATGTACTTTCCACAACCATCAGGGTGGAGATTCGCCACACAATTAAAAGCAGAGATGCAATTCTTTGAAGTTCTGAAATCCCAAGGTAGCACACCCAAAATTGCATCCTACAAGTGAAAGACAAACATTATCTTAAAAAACATAATCATCCCTTCCCCAGAACTTCCAGCCCAGAATAACCTTCTCTGTTCTCAAAACAAAAAAAACAAACAAGTTTTGGCTGCAAAAAGCAATGTGAGACGTGGCAAGGCAAGAGATATAACAGTGTTCTATTCCAAAGCAAACACTCAATGCTTTTATTACAGTGAAAAACAATAATGGGATACAGAGTGTACATGATGTAAACACCTTTAATGCAATTCTAATTTTATTGTTGCTTCAAGATCACAGATTGTTATGGCAACTAAAGAGGGAAGGGGGGGGAACCTGATCGCAGCATTAATTTGATATCAGATTCATTTGTTCCACATATGTGCTTCAGTGCATGCATAATAAACAATCCTGGTTAAAGAAAAATAATATTGTAGCTATAATAATGGAATAATGTAGTATCCACTTAACCCCCAAGTCTGGTTAAAAAATAAAAAATAAAAAAAATCCATTATGAGTATATTACTGTTCCAGCTGCAATCCAACACATTATAATCAATAACACTTGTAGATCAGGAAGGCAAATTTCCAGCAATACAGTCTATTAAAGCACTGAAAACTGCTAAACTGACAATTACAACAGTGTCCTGATATCATAGCTGTAAACTCCAGGCAGGAGACTCAGCAGCAGGAGTAGATCCCACCCCACTCCCTCAAATGGGATGTGGGCACTGCAGCCCCAAACGTCGGGATGGATTCTGCAATGCTGATGTGCCTCCTCCCAAGGAAGGACTAGGCAGCTCCTGGGTGCAACCCTGCCTGGATGGGGAGGGGGCACCCCACATGCTTTGTGAACCTGAGCCATGGTGGTTGAGCTGGGATTTGTTTTCTAAGATCAAAGTGAGTGTGAGAGAACTCGCTGCAGATCAGCAGGTCCCCAGTGCTGTTGGAGCACTTACCAGGGATGCCATAGACCAGCTCAAAACCCTACATTGGCCATTAAAGCCAGGAACCCGAGCACAAAAAGCCCCATCAGGGCTTGGAGCAACCTGGTCTAGTGGCAGGTGTCCCTGCCTGTGGCAGGGGGATTAGAACTCAGTGATCTTTAAAGTCCCCTCCAACCCAAACCATTCTGTGATTCTACAATCCTTTCTGAGAGTAAAAACTAACTGCAAAACCCTAAAATTTTCCACTAACCAGAGTGCCCATTCTGCCCAGAAGATCAATAAGCGTAAAGTGGAAAAAAGATTGAAGCTACTTAAATGAGGATTCTTAAGGGAACCATATCCATCTCTGATAAAGGGAAAAAAAATAGGTTGCATCAGAGAAATGGAAGATACAAGCTATTGCCCTCCAAGGAATGTGATGTCTGAAGTTTACCCAAACATAATTCTGGAGGCTTTGGGGCATGAAGTGTGGCTTCACTTTGAAAGGGACCCATTATTAATAGTGTCATGGGTTTCTGGGATTACTGTGTCTCAGAGGTTTATTGTATGTTCATTTGCTCTGTTTACTAGCAAAATATTTCTCCAGATTCCCATCTTCCAGGGCTGTAAATGCAGCTTAGGATCTGAAAGTCAAGATGAGCTCTTCCAGGGTCATCCATCAAGAGTAATAAAGTGTCTCCTGGAGGTTACACATGGGTAAGCAAGAGCACAGCCTGACAGCGGTGGGATTACACGTGTGTACTACAATTAGAAATTAATGATCACTCCTTTCAAATAATGCAGAAGAGAGAAAAGGCTCCAGTTCCTGAGTTCTGTTAGTACACCAGGGCTGAGGGCAGGAAAAACAGCATGTGCTTTCCCAGACACACAAAGCATCCAGGCTCACCGAGGTGGGAACTTGCCTTTTCTGTGTCCCCCATTTTCAGAGGGGAGGTAGATTTTATTCGTAACTCCTTTCTTTGAAGAGGTGAAAGTATTAAGGCACAATGTGGCCTGAGGGTCAGAAAGATGAACACCCTGCTAATGCAGAGTGAATTAAAACATGAAAAATGGTTTCACACAATTGGCTAATAAATGGCAAAATGAGAAATTAGTTTGTTCTGTTCCCAGAATAGAGCCTCATTCAAATATGAGCCTGCAGTGCAGCTTTCAGAAGCATCATCCTGTGCCTGGGAGCCAGGTAAAACTGTTTTAGTCCAGCTGTTCAAAATCTATCTGTATTATTCTTCCAGTGACAAAAAAAGCAACAGGTCTCTTTACAAAGGACTCCCAGAGTCAGCAATATTTGCATTTACAAATCATAAATTACCAAACCCAGTTCAACAGAAGCAGTGTCACATAGCTACCAGCCTCTAGTTCAGTGTGATTTAATTATTCCTGGCATCACTGCTTCATCTTTTTTTAAGCTATTTTCTGGGTATTCATATATGACAAAGAAAACCAACGTCATAAACTAACCACATGTTGTGTTCACCCTCGTTGGCACTTAGTGCATATGATGCAGCAGTAAATTCTTAATTAGCCAGAGCCCCGGACAGATCTTTTTATCTCCTCTACTGACCTGTCATCAGTCACTCCAAAGCAAGGAGACAATGACTTCCAAAGTTTTTGGTGATCAGGGCTGACAGACCTGAAGCCTTTGAAACAGGACAGGCCACCTCCACCAAGCTGACGGCACAAAACCTGTGCTCAGGCCTACACCCTGCCACACATATGATCTTCTAAGTTCTTCCAACCTGCCAGCATAATCTTTAATAACTGACATGTCATGCAGAGTTGTAGGAATTCATTTGCATGGTTGAACCAGCCATGACGGGAAGTGGAAACCTGACAAAACTTCAAGCAGGAAACAGGGTGGAAACAATAGGCTTCCTAGAGAGGAGACCAAATTAGATCAGACAATGATCCTTTCGAGGATTGCAGGCCAGGAGTTGCCTTTATTTTTCATAAATAAATATGAAATCGGTGTCCTTATCCAGGTACTCAGTAATGTGTTTTTCTTTGTTTTTTTTTTTTGCTCACAGACCATCACCCAGGGCTAGCAAGGACAGGTTGTTTGGGCAGGAATTGAAATATTTGTCCTTCATAGTTCATTTCTCATTTGACATTCTTTATTCCTGATTGTTCTGTTTTAAAAGACAGAAGCATCCAGCCATGGAGAAGCAATAATCCCCAGCAACAGAGGAAGCTGATGACACAGCACAAATGGTGCACTTTGTGCTTGGTGCCTGGCACTCAGCAACACCACGGGAGCTGAATCCAAGGGGAGGGTTTGCACAAGCCCATTTAGCAGATTCTTCCAAATAACAAACATGTTTAAACGAGGCTCAGCCCAGAAGCAAGGGGCAAGAAATTTAAAAACAAACAAACAAAAAAAAAGGCCACCAAAACCCACAAACATTGCCCAACTTCTCCCGTTGGGATTTTGGCCATGAGTCTTGAAAGGAGAGCCTCCAGATATTATCCCCAGTTTTCTTCTGGAAAAAGACCCTTCGGATCAAGAGTTCCAGTGCTGCCTACAGCCTCATGATTTCTTAGGAACAATCTGAAAATGACTCCTGTAGCAACAAAGTCAATGTCCTGGTCAAGAAGATAAATGACAGACGTGACATGTCCCTCTCCCAGGGGCCTGCAGCATAAAGGGTCTCTTTATGGGTGTTATAAAGGGTATCATTTCTGTAGTGCTGTTTCCCATTCTCCCGTGGCTGATCTGTTTTCCATACCATCTGCTGCTGTTCTGGAACTAGAAACCACATCCTGACTGAGAAGTAAGACCAAGAAAGGATTCTTAGGCAACTTAAGCAAACTCAGATTTCCACCCCCATCTTGTCTTCAATATGGAAGTAAAGCTTCTAAAAGGTCTTTTCCAGACAAAAACTGAGCATCAGGAGGGATCTTCCAAGTCCCATCACCATGGTGTTTTACAGTATTGCTGCCCAGAGATGAAATGTGAATTCAGATGTGATTTTTGAACTTGGATTTGGTCACTTTTGACTAGAATGCCACTTTTGATGTCTTCTTGATGGTACATTTTAGATGACATTGGCTTGAGCTGAGAGAGCAATCAAGCAAATGCACTGAGCCCTCAGAGGCTGAATCTGCTCTTCTTTTCCATCCATAAGGTCCCAGTTACAAGCAGTATAAAATAATTATAACTTTCAATTCTGAAGTTGATTTTTACAGTGATTTTGAGCTTTTCATGTTGAAGTTTGTAATGTTTAGATCATTTTGCTCTTTCAAGCGCTTTCCTGCTTATGATCTCTCAGCAGCTTACAGTGATTAATGGAAGCTCCAGCACACTCTCATATGACAGAGGAGATACAGAATTACAGCAGTTTCTTCTTCAAGAAAGGAAAATTGTACTCTCTAAGCCACTAGAATAAAGTAACTGGTGATGAACGTTGACTTTAATGGCTACTGGGGATCTCTCAGTCCCTTACTAAAATCCAGCCACTTTCTAGATGAGAACACATCTGCCACCCAGCCATCTGCAGCCACGGAGAAAAGCAGCTTGGAGATGGCTGTGTCAGGGTCACAATGCAACAGAAATGGAAGCTGACATTCTACAGAAGCAGCTTCCCTAACCTGCAAATTATTTTTACATGAAATTTTAAAATAAAATAAAAAATACACGTTTTAAAAGGACTGACTTCTTTCAGTTAGAACAGTCCAAAGCAAAATGTTTTCACCAAGTTCAGATTAAATATTGGGAAATGCAATTTGTTTTTAGATTCAATCCATTTCTGAAAATACTCTTGGACTTGCAGTATTTTCAGTGCAGTGGAAATGCTGCTTATAAACAGCCCAGAGATGAGCCCCAAGACACTCTGCAGATGGATGGGAAGAGATATCCCATGTCCCAAAGAACCTGGACTCCAAAGAGATGAGTCAGGCAAAGAGTGGAAAGAGATGGCAAAGACCAACCAGCTAGTCCAGGTCTCGCAAATCCCACTCTGGGGTGTCTCTTTTATGGAATCCCACCTTCTGGTGTTTTTTCCTTGCTTTCAGTTGCAAAGGACTCTGAGCTGGTACCTTGCACAGCCAGGCATGAAGGTAGGGCATTAATTCCTGATGCTTCATTCTTTTGTATGATTATAATTGGCTCAGGCTCAGAATGAAAATAGAATCATAGAATGGTTTGGGTTGGAAGGGACCTTAAACATCATCCAGTTCCAACCCCCTACCATGGGGAGAGACATCTTCCACTAGACCAGGTTGCTCAAAGCCTCATCCAACCTGGCTTTAAATACTTCCAGGGATGAGCAAATTATTTGTATTTAATGTGTTTGGCATTCATTCCTTCACCTAAAAGATATCACAGGTGAGTTTCCTGGCAAATACAGCCTATTTTCTTTAGAGAAGTAAAAGCCATTATGCAAATCTGGGAGCTGGAGGACTTGTTTCTCCCTCAGCCTTGCAGATAGAGCCAACTCCACTGAGTGCATGGCTCTGTGGGCTGCCCTGATATCATCCCATTCATGCCCTGACAAAACAAAGCCCTGTGGCCATGGTTAATGTGGCACAGATTAAAGACATCCTTTGCTAGGCAGCTTTCAGCCAGCACAGCAGAGCTCCTGCTGCCTGAAAGCAGTTGGGCAAAAACACCTTTAGTGACCCAGGAAATACCCAACCACCCCACGAAATCATTGCCCAGGGAAGAGACCTCTTATCTGAAAGGAAGTGCTTGGCAGGATCAGTTTAAATATGTTAAGTTCCCTCTCAACATAACCAAACATCACAGCTTGAGCCCTTCAGCCAGGATTTCCTGCATCTTTGAACATCCTGCTCTGGGCTCACAAGGAGGTGAGCCAACCCTGAGCCTCTGTGTGTTGCACAAGGGAACCCTCTGGAGAAACAGCACATCACTCTTCAGTGATGAAAGCATCTCCTGCCCTTCATCTAGCCGCTAACAGATACGCAAAAATTGCCTGCTCTGCATAACCAACAAGCAGTAGTTGTTTGGAGGACACATCCTCCTCTGGGAACACAAGACCCTGAGATGCTGGTGGTGGCTGTGGGCTGCCCAGGGTGGCCCCCATCACTGGGAAGGGATGCTCTGCCCTGTCGAGGCTCTCTGCCACGTCACCCAGCGAGGAAGCTCTCAGCTGTAGAGTACATGAGTGGGAGACGTGCTGGGAGGCATCGATTTTTATCCTCTGATGAAGCCTCATGTACAGAATCTCCTGCAAAAGGGAACTAGTCAGAGGTGAAAAAGACTCCTCAACACAAGGCAAAAATAACATTCCCATCTCCCTCTCCAGCTGAGCCCAAGAAGGTCTGCAGGCAGGTTGGGGCACCCAGCCTGGCATGGGAATCAGCCCCACAGTGGTGCAAGGGCCATGGTGAGTGAGACAGAAGGCACAGGGTGCCGGGCTCCCTGTGAACCCAAGGTGGGGGGTTCATGCCTGGGAAAAATGCAAATGATTGTTAGAAGAGGTTTTCCATCATTTGCAGTAGACTTCCCCTCGTTGCAGCGTTGCCCATTTCCTTTGTCCAGGAAGAGACGGCCCCCACTTCAGCAAGACCGGGAGAGGAGGGAAGAGGGGGGCTCAGTTAAAGATTAATTATGGATTTAGTTGTCTAAGGCTTTTATATCAAGTTGGCCTTGAGGTACAAAGACTGGCTCTTGAGGATCTCAGAGAGGCCATCCCGACTGATGGAGGTGAGGAGATGTTGATTTGTCCTTGTAGCTGTATCAGAGTAAAAATGAAAGGCCAAGACAAACAGCTGGGATGGGTTTCAACACAAACCAGCCTCCCTTGCCTGTGGGGAACCAGGGTGGCCCCCAGTGCCTGCCCACCCACCCTCAGCCATAATGGATGTAAGGGTGGGACATGATTAGCCAGTAAAGACATAAAACATGGTTGTCTGGTGAAAGCTGAGTCAGGATTTGGCAATTCAGGTCTAACCAGGGCCAGTGAAACATCTCAGGAGAAAAGCAGCAGAGGCGGTGGGGGCTGAAAATGATGAATGTGATGACAAGCTGGAGGGTGGGAACTGAAGGAGAAGGTGATCTGAAGAGCAGACAACCAACCAGTCAATCTAAAGACAAGAATCCACTGGGTGAAATAAGGGCAGGAGCAGTGGAGCAGTGGAGGCAGCAGGGCAGCCAGTGTGAGACAGCAGCTGACAGGTAGGGCAGGCGGTCAGAGTCCAACCGGTCAGAGGGAGGCAACTCCAGAGCACCAGTCTGTCATTCCCCTTGTATTTATTCCCCTCCACTTCCCCTTTGATTAAATAATTGCCTTTTCATCCAAAAACCCCTTTTGTCTCTGCTACTGGCAGCCTCACCGTTTATTATCTAACCCAGCCCTCCCTAAAGTCATCCTTCCCATCACTATCCACTCACAGCCTCTCCAGGTCGCCCTGCATTCAAATGTTCATATCCCATCTCATCCATAAGCCAGCCCAGTGCTCCTGAAACTCACCATGCTCCCATGTTTTCCACTCCTGTGCGACCGGGACACCACGCATCACATCACCAACACGCTGTGCAAATGTGCCCCTGAATAAGGGACACATTCCTGCAGCTGCCATGTGTTCAGGGAGTCCCAGGCTTTGGGAAAAAGCGACATGCCCAACCCTCACAGCTCATCTTGGGTCCAGGGCAATGGGGGTACAGCACCAGAACTTCCCTATCGCTATCCTTATCCTTACAACAGAAAACTGCTGGCAAAAAAACCCCAACAAAACCTAAGAGCAATTACCTGTGGTATTTGGGATAACGTACTCCCTGACAGTTGAAAAATGTCACAACCAACTTTCTGTACATCTGTGACAGAAGAGCTGGCAACTGCTCCAGGTCACAGCCAACCTTTGCTGAACTCACCCTGGCCCCACAGAAATTAACCCCCTCCAGCCCCAAACTCCTGCCCACACATCCTCACACCTACCACAAGACCATGGGCTTGGAGAAGGGAACAGTTTGCACTGCTGAAAAGGGCAAACAAGAAATCACAGTTTTGAGTAGAATCCAGTAAAGAATTTGGAATTGGAAGAAGGGGGAAAAAAAATAAAAAAAGAAAGAGCACTCCCAAAGCTCCCAAGTGTTTAATGTTTCCTTCTCTGAGATTTACTAATTTTCAGCTGTCATACAAAATTTGAAGTCTCCAAATAGAAGCAATACCATCAGAATGACAAAAAAGCTCCCATGCAATCTCAAACTACTTTTGAGCAGGGACTGAACTAATTAGGAAAGCTTGTTTGTTCTTGGCCAGGACAGTCCTAGAAAGAACATAATTTAGGATTGTTGCTTGCTTTGGCCCCATTAATGAAAATAGAATCGTTTTCAGTGTGATTCACAACCAGTTTGTAAGTTTCTTGGAAAACAAGAAGGAAAAGATATGCAAAACTTTTCCTTCTGCCACAGCCGGCTCTTCAGGAGAGCAACCAAGGCAAAGGCAGGACAGAGAAAGAAAACTTTATAAACAAACTGAATTTTAAAAAAGTTTTCAAAATCCCTTTTGGGGTCGTTCTTAATGAAAGACGTCATGGCTCCTTTTCCAAAGAACATTTGAAAACGCTCTGAACCCAGGTTTTCAATCACTGGAAATTACTTATTTTCCATGTACTATTTTCAAAATTCAAAAAGATGGAGAAGAAAACCATCCAGTTCAGCCATATCAAAAGGTTTTTTGTTGTTGTGGGGGTTTTTTTGGCACAGAACTCCATGTTTGGGACATTTGCCACAAGACTCTGTGTTTGGAACATTTAGCTTGTAGCTCCTGGCAGCTCTGGGAGCCACAAGGTGCTGCTCAGAACAAGATATTCCCATTTCTCAGCTGTGTGAAGATGCAACACCATGAGCCCCTTCTGTTACTGTGCTCCAGCATCTGGAGAAGGAGAGAGGGAAAAACTGATTTGTATAATGATGCACAGGCTCAGCACAAAGGAGGAATCGAGACACACAACAGGACTAGGGAAGAAATAATCTTTCAGCTGACGGTTTTCATTGGATAAGGAATATTTTTAATTCTCAGCAACTGAAAAGTAAATTTTTTTTTAATCCAAAGAGGTAAAAAACTCATCCTTTCTCCTTTTCTCAGTGAAATTTTTCTGGAAAGGAATATAGAAATTCCAGTGAATGTGTTGACAATGTTCTATGTGACTTTTTGGTTTTTTAATTGTGGGGGGAGGTGTTGAAATGGAAGTTTAAAAAAATAAACTTACCACCTGTCTTTTCAGCTTGTGGGTGTCAAGCTTACAAAAAAATACTAACAGCAATGTCAAAATCATAGCCAAATTTAGAGCAAACATCACTTTTCATATGAACCAACCACATTATTATGCAACTTTTAAAAATGACAGATGATAGTTATTGAAAGTAAATGATAATGAGTGTTCAGATGGAAGTGTTAGGAAATGCATAGGCAAGCATACAACTTAAGCTTGCAATCTGTATGTGTTGAATGGAGGCTGAAAACTATATATTTTAAATGAAATGTTCCCTAGAAGAGCTGAGCCCTATGAGTTAAATTAGCCTTTCACATGCTGAGTTCCTAAATAGATGTCAAATTTCATGTGTATGCACATATTATAGATAATTATAAAAAATTAATATTTTATTTCATTAAACATTTTATTTCATTAAATAATATGAAATAATATAAATATATCAGTGTGTGTACATAAATATCTGCATACAAACATATCTGTGGGTTTATTTTTTTAACGTATTTATGGGTGAACATGCACACAAACATCTCTACATGTGCTGGTGGAGGCCTGCATCTTGTGCACATATGACTGATCCTGTTTTGACACAATGGATTTGCAAAATAGAGTGGCAAAGACCTATAAAAACGAACTCTGCTGCAAGGACAAATTAGCATGTTGTGAGAGCCCTGCAGAGGATATCAAGCATCCAGACATTTCAGCCTACAATGTCCTGCAACAAAGAGATCGCTCCAATTGCCTGCAGTCATATTTTTTAAAGATGAGAAACTAATTAGCAGCATTATCAGCATAACTTTATCAAAAATTCTGTATTTTTCCCAAGTTGGAGAATGAAGCGCACAGGGAAAACGTTGACTTTAACAACATAATAAGAGGGCCTCAGTGGGTTCTCAGTATAATAATAATATCAATAGCAAAAGCAACAATAATAGATAAGACAGGTTTTATCTTTTTCCATAGTGGTTGGTGGCACATCTCATGTACCTGTATCAGTCGCTCTTCCTCTGGCCAGAAATAGAAAGAACTTAAGTTAATCCCACCCCAATTTACTGAAAATATTCGAAATCTACCTCAGGGTGCGTCATAGAGGGATGCAAGGACAGGGAGGACCAATCTTGGTGGAGTGAAGAGAAGAGGAGAGAAGGGGTTCCTGGAGCAAACTACCCTTAGAGCTGCGTGTTGGGGGAACAAGCTGGGGAATGAACCTGCACAGACGGCCCAGGGCAACCTGAAAGTCAAACCATTGGTGTAGATGCACTTTCAGGCTGAAAAAAAGCCCCAAAAACAAACCAACAAAAAAAAAAGTGGCTTCTCCTGGTTTCAGCTGGCATAGAGTTAATTTTCTTCCTAGTAGCTGGTACAGTGCTGTGTTTGGGATTTAGTATGAGAATAATGTTGGTAAGACACTGATGCTCCAGTTGTTGCTACGTAGAGTTTACTCTAAGTCAAGGACTTTTCAGTTTCCCAGGCTCTGCCAGTGAGGAGGTGCACGGCCAGGACAGCTGGCCCAGGCTGGCCAAAGGGATATTCCACACAATAGGACACCATGCTCAGTAGATAAACTGGGGCAGAGTTGGCCAGGGGGGTCTGACCACTGTTTGTGGACAGGCTGGACATCAGCCAGCGAGTCGTGAGCAATTGTGTTTTGCATCACTTTTTTAATATTTTATTCCTCTCTCTCTCTCCTCTTCATTACAGTTACTATCATTGTCATGTCATTATTATGTTTTACTTTGTTTCAATTATTAAACTCTTCTTATCACAATCCACGAGTTTTACTTTTTTTTCCAATTTTCCTCCCCACTGGGGCAGGGAGTGGGAGTGAATGAGCAGCTGTGAGGTACTTAGCTGGGGTTAAACCCCAAGGAGCTGGGGATAAACCATGACATCCTCTCTTTTCACTGTGATAAAGATGGAACAACTCCATGAACTATCCATCAACAACTCTAAACCAGGGTCATCAGAGATGTCTAAAGTCCAGGGACAAGTAAACTTTCACAGCCAACCAGAGATTCCTAAAACACATCAATATTCAGTCCAGAGAAGTGCAAGCAGTGATAGCTTACTCAGAAGAGCAGTTTGTTTTGTGTAGCTTTTGTTTGCTGCTTGGTGTTGTCAACTGTCATGATTTTACCAAGAAACTCACAGTAAGTGGAGCTTTTCCCACTGGCCAGCATTCCTGGAACTGTGTTTGTACTTTGTGTGTCATCAAAAGCTTGAAAATTTCAGTCCTGTATGTACCTCTACCTAAAAAGAAGGGAAAAGCAGTTTTAGTTTTCTTCCTAGTCTTCATTTTCAAGCCATTCTTGGGATTCACAGGAATGAAAAATTATGCCAGACCTGGTGTCACTGAGCACCCAGTAACTCAGGTTTCCACTGTGGCTTTTAAGGTGTTACATGAGAAATCCACTCCCAAACTGTGTATACCATGAGCTGCAGAAGTCAACATAATTGCTGCTGAAGGGCCAAATTATCCCTGCTGGCACCTTGTGCAGATGATCAAACCTGAGGCTCCAACAACTGGACTTGGGAAATGTCACAGAAGCCCGAAGAATAATAAAAACATGGAAATAGCTCCTGAGGGAATGCATGTCACTCAACACTCCTGTCAAGGAAATTGCAGAAAAATTTCAACTGACAAACACACACACCCCAGGAGCAGCACTACCCTGGGTGACAAACCCATCACACCGGGGAGCAGTGATTGCTGCACCCCTTCAAACTGCGGCCTCACTGCTCCGGGGCAGAGCATTCATAGGAGACAAACAACCCCCAGGCTGTGCAAACTGCCACACTTCCTCCAAAAATACCCTTCCTCAAATCCCCAAATCAGAAATAGCCCTCACAGGAAAGGAACACCCCGCTCTTGCCCTTCGCCTCCCACCCAGTTGCCACCAGGAGAGAAGAACTGGAGAGAGGAACCAAAGCTTCACAAGGAACTTTCCCATCCAGAGAGCAGAGGGCAGCAACATTTATTGATCAGTGCTCTGGACTCCTGGGTGTTGTGTCACCTCTGAACAGAGTGAAATCAGCCAGAAGGAGTGTGTGTTGCCAAAAGTAATCACTGAGGCGAGGTCACTGCTCACACAGAACCCTTTCCCACTTTGGGACTGACCAGTTAAACTGAGCCCTCAGTCAGCACTGCCCGCAAGCGTGGCCAGGGATGGTGCAAGGACTTGAGCAAAGCACATGGATTTCTTCAACAACTTCTATAGTTTTTGACTTGTTCTTCTGTCCAAAAACAGAGTCTGGAAACACACCTGGTTGCACATCGAGGCAGAGGGAGAGCGGGGTTATAAAAATCACTGGAAATCTATGTAGCATCTATGGTGTACCTAAAATATTTTCAGTGCAGATTTAATCAAAGCACCCTCCAAGCCCCATCCATTTGGAGTGTTTTATTTGAAAAACAGATGACAGGGTGTGTCAATGTCAGACCTCAGCTCTGAGGCACCAGATTTAAATAACACTGGGGGATTTTGGTGCCTGGGTTCCCAACAGAGCCCACAAAGCAAGTCAGCTGCACTGAAAATTGAGCTCAGGGCATGGGGCTGGCAGGTATGACATGAGACCTAAGCAAGACCTCTTCTTTCCTGGGCTGACACCTGCATTGGGTCAAACAAATGAAGCCCTGACTGTCTGGTCTGCCCTGACTGTGCTGCTCTCTAGATCAGCTTCCTCTCCATGGAAAATAATGAGAACTAAAGACTTCAGCATATACAGAGAGACCTAATGTGGGTGTCACTTCAGGCTGAAATCCACCTTGAGTTCTGGAACTAAAAGGACAGCCCATCCTTTGTTACCCATCTGCTTTGTATGGAGGATTTTCATTTGGTCCATCTACAAAGATGGGAGAGCAGCCACAGGATGAAGATGGACATCAGCTGGGACGGCCACTGGCCAACAAACTGACAGGCATCACAGACAGATGGAAGTAGTTCATGGTGATTACCAAACCAGCTCAGCAACTCCTGGGCCTGCCCAGAGACTGTGGCCAAAGCTGGGACAAACCTGCAGACTTGCTGATCTAGAATATGACTTTTGGTAAGAGCAAAGGGTGTCTGTGTTGTGAAGAACAGGCTCTGTCAACTGTGCAAGTGGTTCACACGGCCAGCAGGCTTTTTGCTAGAGCAGTGTCAAGCCTAAGGGATTTACACTTCACTCTTATCCCTCTACTCACCACAGAGCTCTGGTCTTGTGAGCAACAAAGGACCCACCAGTCACCAGCTCGAGGGTTCAAACGCAGCCAGCTGCAGACCCTTCCCACTGGGTGTTTGTATGAAGCACTCGTACCAAAGCAGAGATACTGCCATTCCTCCTGGCGAGTCCAGTAGCACACTCCATGTAAGGTGGTCATCTGTGGATGATGCTTGAGGTGCAGTGTTGCTGAGCTTGAAGGGACAGCAGCAAGGGCTCTGCTGAAACTTCACCCAAAATCTTCATCACTCCCAGGAAGGCTGGACCAGCTAGAAAGAGATGAGACATGGCTTTTTTAAAAGATAGACAGATTTTAGGAGGCTGTGTTGGGAAAGCTGGAAAGCCCAAAGAAGCAAGAACTACCAAGAGGCAATGGCCTTCTGGCATGTGAAAAGCATGCTGCAAAAAGGCAAGGGACAGTCTGTTTTCCAGGTGTAGGGCATATAGGACAATTAATAGGATTAAGTTAAGAAGAGGGAGATTCAGCCTAAATATGAGGAAAAAAACTTTCCAGTGGCTGGAATAATAGAGAACTGGAATAATTTTTTCTGATGTTGAGAGGTTTATGGCCCTATAACTTTTGGGATTTAGAATAATGTAGTCTATTTACACTACTTACAGTATGATTGTATTTACATGGGTTTATGTATTCTAATAGTGACTTACCAGCAAACTGCCTGGTTCTTTTTGAAGCTGTGCAATACTAATACTTATTTATCAAAGTACAGTGCATAAAAATGATGCCTAAGTTCGGAAAAAAGTTTTTGCATGTCCCAAGTGGACAACATCCTGCAAAATTCAGCAAAAAATTTGCAAGTGCTTCTGCATTCCTTGTTCCAGCCCATCGTTTCTATGAGTTATGGTAGCTTTGGGAATGTGGGATCTTTCAGCAGCCTGCTCACCCACTCTGATGTGGTTCTTCTCCTTGATAAATCTCTTTTCTCTTACACATACATATAGGCACACACACATGCACAGAGATCTTTAAAGGTCTTAAAAGTCAATCCCAGCAAGTGGAAACAAAGAATATTATTTGAGATGGGCCTAACAGATTGGATTAAAAAAAATAAATTAAACCAGCAACAAACAGCCCTTGAGTGCCCGTGTGCCAACTTTAATCCCCTCGTTAATTAAAAACGGCCGAATTATAACCCCCTTTCAAAAATTAGGTTTATAGCAGAAATGCCAGCTGAACAGACCCTTCAGTGTAGCAGCCCTGCTGCCGCCTCCAGAACACAATCGCGGAACGGCAAAACATATTGGCACCTCCTGGATCTGCAATTGGAATATTTGCTCGGTGCCGTCTCTTCCTGTTAATTGCTGTGTGGAAAGTGGTCCCGGCACAACCTCTTTATCTCCGAGCCTCAGAAGCGCTGCCGGCGGCCGCGCGCTCCAGGGGCACAGCTTGGCCAAGGCTGCCAGGCCCCGCTGCCAAGGCGGCGAAGTCCCCCAGCCCCGCGTCCCCTCCCCGACAGCGGCAGCTGGATCGCCACGCTTGGCTCCAGGGCTGGCGCTTGGCTCGCTCTGCTCTTGGCTGGCGAGGGGCTGTGCAACAGCTTGCGGCCTCGCTGGGCGGGATGGATGCTGGCTGCCCGGCTGGATCGGCAGCCTCTCCTCGCTTGTCAGGAGAGGAGCGCTCCCGAGCTCCTCGCTTCCACCGTTCTCCTTCGGGTACCAGCAGCACAGCGCTGGAAACCTCACCTGCTTGGAAAACCAGGCTGCTTTCCCATTGTATCCTCTGATGTCCATTTGTTCTTTGCTTAAATTAAGAGCTTTGTGAAGCAATGTTGCGCTTAATTATGAGTTTCTACAATACCTTCTATGGTGCAACAGCACCCTGATATCAGCCATTAAAACCTGTCAGGCTGAAGGGAAAATGCAGTCTGTAAAATGGCTTCTGCCTTTGCAGATGGATTCCCTGTACGAATCCAGGACCAGGGGCCAGATCTCCACTGGAGCCGTGCCAGTCCACACCAGCTGTCAGCACAGCCACAAAGGATCAAGTATTTCTGTGCCACCCCATCTCTTCATCACAACTGTCAGCTCAGGCCCCACCACAGAATATTTATTAGTGGTGACAACAGGAAAGAATAGAAATATCAACTCTTGGGTTGACTTTTGCAAAGTCAGTAAGTAAAAAATACACAATTTTGTCCTCATAAAGGGATTAAACTTGTTGGAAAAGATATAGGGGGAAAAACCAAATCCTTGGGGCTTAGGGGTAGGTTTGCTTTTTGCTTAATGAAGGATTGGCAAAGGACTTACCCTGCGTGAAACCAGACATTGCTCTTGAATTCAGATGCTGAGAAATGAAGCAATCAGTGAAAGCACCAAAGCACTGACATATCCATGGGTCTGACCATGCAAAAGTTATAAACAACGAAGTGCTAAGGGTTGCTCTGTACTAAGAGACACTCTGAAGTCTTTGCATTTACATACCAGCTGTCATCAAGGCTTAACCAAAGTGTTTCCAATTTCTTTTTATTGTATTTTGTGTTGTGTTTATGTGTTGGAAATCAAGGCACAGAGCCTGCAAGTCAGGGTGAAAAAAAGGACAAAGACAAGTGAGGTGCCAGTGGAATTCAGGTGCTTAAATGCACAGAAAGCAATACTTAAACTCTCTGCTCTGTTGCTGTCTAAACTTTGAGATATCCAAATGCCCACAGTACAATCCTTCACTAATCAAAAATTCCTTTATTTCTCTCCTCTAATTATTGTAAGTTAAATAATTCGCAATCCACACTGATGGCCCTCACTCCAAGCCCCTCCATCCCACAGCCAAGCCTTGCCATGCTCCAGCACCTCCCCTTCCCACCAAACTGGGGCCAGTCCCAGGGCAAAAGAGCAAAACTCCCCGTGTCCCTGGCTGTGGGCAGTGTCTGGTTGGAGGAGTTTCCCAGAGACCCCATGTCTGGGACTAAACAGGAGTTAAGGTTAATCTCCACGGTCTGCTCTTGGCAGCAACTGATTTCTGGCATCACTCTGCTCCCACCTGGAGGGTGGTTGAATCTGTCTCCAACTCTCGTTTGGAGCCCCTAAACCCCAACCAGAAATGGAGGAGTAGAGATCTTTGGGTTTCCTGCTGGGCAGACACATTTGCAGGTGCCCCATGGGGACTCCAGCCCCGATCACTCTGCCCAGAGCTGCAATGGTGCTTGGTGTCGGGGGCTCCTGTCACTTGACTTCCCATCCGGGCTGCTAATAAGAACTCCCTCGACTAGGAAGACATCACTGCAGACAACAAAACCATCTCCTGCTGAACTGATTATATTTACTGTGAAACACGGAAGCAAATGAAATCTCTGATTGAGAGAGAAGGATAAATCTTTTAATCCCGCTCTGTGACGCTTGCCAGATTGACAAGTCCAGAAATACAAATGGAAGAGTAATTATACAAGGCTCACGTCGCTGCTCAGATTTTCTTTTTCCAAATGTAAGAAAGAGAAAGAGACAGAAAAGGCCTGGTTTGTTATACTGGCTTCCATAGCTGTTAGGGCAAATCGATTAGAAATCAAAGTTCAAGATGTTCCAAACTACTAAAAAAAACTTCTCCTCTGAGCTGTGGCACAATCACAGCGTTATGGATGACACAAGACAAAGGAAAAAATAAAAGGAAGAAAATAGCAACCTGGGGCAAAGTCATGTTTTCATTGTTACAATCCTAGAGCTCTTCATGGAAGAGGGGGGAAATGTCTGTGCTACCTGGTCCAAACAATTTTGAAGTTGTGTGAGCAAATGCTAAAAATATCCATTAAATCTGTGAATTCAGTTGCTAAATAGAAGTGACAGAGAGGACTAAACAAGTGTCTCTCAAGTTATAGTCACTAAATACTGGGAAAAGATACATAAGGGCTTTGGGTCAGGGTTGAACTCAGAGCAAACGCATTTTTTCAAGGGCCCTTGAGGACACTGTACTTTATAATTGAACTTTGTACTTCCAATTTGAGACCTGAGCATCCATCACACAAGGCATTTTTTAAAAATACAGCATAGGCAGGATTCATCTTGCCTAATTCAAAACATCCACGCTGGAGACATCTGTGCCTCACTGAGCCTCCCATCCTTTGTAGCCATGAAGGGAAACAGGCACTTTTACAGCGTGCTCAGCTGACTTATTTTAGATATCAGCTTTAGGATGAGATGAATCATGCCTTGAATGTGCCAATTTCCCCGTGGTGCCAGAGCAAGACTAGACAACCAGTTTGTTTGCTCAGATGAATCCCACGTGGCTGGGGCTGATAGATTTGTGCTATGATCTGGCTGAATGGGGGCTGTCAGTGGTTCCAAGTCTTACATCATCCTGTGGAGAGTCCTGTGTAGCTGTGCCTCAGTGGATCCTTGGAGGTGAGTTGGAAAACAGCAACTGCCTCCAGATATCATCTGCTCTGACAATTGCCATGGTCTGCTAACGAATCTGGATGGCTTCCCTGGAGAAACAAATCACCTTAAACATTTAAGTTGTCCCCAGAGATTTTACAAAGTTTGAATCAAACAATGGTAGATTCAGACTCATTTCAGCAATGTTGGTATGGATCTGTAGTGGGAATAATTTGCATACTCAGTTTTTGGTTTTTAGTGGATGTATATTAATGCTCCAGATAGCAGTATCAGGACAACAATTTACATTCTAGACTTTCCTCCTTTGGCAAGGAGCTTTATAGGTAAAGATTCACATTGCACAGGGACATTGAATATTGAACAGGAGCTTTCCTTCCAAATTTTGTTTCCAGAAGGGCTTAAGAAAGATAACCAGAGTTTTATACATCTGATTAAAAAGCCAACACTCCAAACTCTGAGCATGTAGGGTTTTGGCATTATTTCTGTTATGGTCATAATCAGCTGCTTGCCCATTCCAGCTGCTAAAGCACACTAGACAAGACTTGAATTCCAAATATTATTCTCATCACCATGGTATCCTGTGCACAGATCCCCAAAGGTAATTAAAGAAGTTTGAGGCTCTGACTCCAAAGGCCAGGTCCATAAATAATTTCAGCTCTCGCAATTAGGTGACAACATGTTTTGTTTTGAGACTTTTGTACTGCAGGGAGTGAATCCAGAAGCTGCCTTGCCTCCAGCTGACAGGGAGAGATCAGGGCACACCCACAAAAAAACACTCACAGAGCAGAAAGGTCAGTGCAAGCTCACAGAGGATGCTGCACACAGGGACACATCTGTGAGCTCACCTCTCCTGGAGGCTCCTCACCCGGGCTTGCAGGGAAGCAGCTCCATCTCCTCAGGGTCTTTGGACAGAATCCTCCTACGTCGCTGCTCAGATCTGTTAACACCTGTGTTAAACACAAACACAATTGGCACACAAACAACAGAAGAAGATGTTTTGGTCCCTCCCCCCTTCACCTGCCAAATTCACAGCAGGAGCTTTAACTGTGAGGTGACACAGCAGAGACCCTTTGCTGTGCTGACTGTTTGGCCCAGTATTCCCATGAACATCCCAAATCCCACACTATTTTCTAGACAGCAGCCCAAGCAAAACCAAGTTACGTTTCTGGGAGATGGCAGTTCTGAACCTTTATCTTTAATCCTCCCTCCCATGATAAACAAAAATAACTAGGATTCAGAGTGTATCTTTTTCTGCTTTTACCTAACATAAAAAGCACAACTGCTGAGGCTGAGCAGCAGCAAACGTGGATACAGAGGACTCACAAAAGACAAGGAGGGACATAATCAGAGTTAGACCCTCCAGAACTGGGTGGTGGTTGGAGACAGGTATTATGTGTTGTTATATTATATTTTACTTGCATCAGTGTATATTTTGCTTTAACTGCCAGGTCCCTTCTGGACACTACCCTTTCTACCCTGCATGCAAACATTTTCTTTTGGGAGTAGGGAGAGGAGAGCAAGTCACAGAGCTATTATAAGTGATTAAAAGAAGAAACAGCAGAGGGTTGTTTTAAGATAGGAATGAGAAGTCCTGGGAGGACCAGTCCCTTGGAAAGATCTCACCTTCTGCATAAAGGACTGGCTTTGCCTGAGGGGCAGCAGTGCTTGTCCTGGATCTTCATCCTGCAAAAAATAGCAATTAATGGATTTTAATATGTAATTTCATGCACTTCCAAAGATGGTTCAGGAAGCACAGGATCAGTATTATTCAGTTGCATGTTTACTCCATTTTAGATTCTGCACCCCAGGTTTTTTCTTTTTGTCCTTTTTGTCCTTCTGTTCCCTTTCTTTTGCTTCAAAGATAAATTGCTGGCAACCCATCTCAAGTGTGTTGTCAGTCCTAAACACTGTCAATTAAGTGCCTTCTGAGGAAGATTTGGTCAAGCTGCCTTCTCAGTAATGAACATCTTTCTTGAAATTACAACTCTAAATTATACTATTCGCCATAATGTAAAAGCTATGAAGGAAAAGAAATAAAACCCTTGGGAAGAGACATGTACTTTTCCCTCAAGTTCTCTTCCGTCCTTGCCATATTCCATCAGCCTGACAAAAAGCTGTTTGTAAGAGCCTCTTGAAATGAGGAATCTAATATTCAATCACAAAAAGATTAGCCTTTGACTGTACTTCACTCCGTGCTACACTAACACAATCAGCACGGGAAATGTTACCCAGGAAGAGGTTAGGGGAGAGGATGGAAGACCAGGTGGCGCTGGAGACCTAAATTATAAAGGTTTATTTTTCATGAAGCATGACTTTTATTTGCTTCTAACTTTAGGAAGTAGCAGTGCTGGGGATGAAACGCACAGCAGGAGATACTCAGTCACGTGTGCAAGGGCAGGTGTGCTGCTGAGGCACTGCTGAGCTTGGGCTGACCTGTGGGAAGGAGACAGGAAAACTGGGATTACTTTGGAGCAGTTAATTCAGAACTAAAGCAGCCTGCACACACCATGCCCAAGGTGTCACTGATGGCACGAGGAACCGCAGGATACCTGGACAGGGTGTGGGCACTAGAATGTGGGAGTGCAATCCACAGAACATTTATCACCTGTGGCTCCTAAAGGGCCACAAACACGTAATTTTTGCCACTGTAATTACCCAGCTATCTGGAGTTTTGCTGCTGCACTCAGAAATGTTGTCATCTCAGCAGGACTGTGCGGGTTTGCATCTATGTCATGTACTTGCCTGTTGGGATCTGCAAATTAGGTCTTCCTGTGCTTAAGCTCCCTGAGCAGTCTCAGCTTTTACTTAGGTATGAAGCACAGGGGAGGATGCTTTGCAGAGATTTTCTCCCTGACCCAGGAGTTAAGACACTTGTTTGAGAGCAGGAGATGGGACACATCACGTCCCTCCCCAAAACTGCTGCAGCGCAGGAGGAAATCTAAAGCTGGAGAGAGACAGCGGGAGCACACGATTGTGGAGCCCCGATAAAAGCTCTGACCCTGCACAAAGGCTGGGGATTTCCAATCCCTGTACAGGCACCACGTCTGCATTTTGCATTATTTTCAGTAAGTCATGTACCAATTCTGCACATCTGCTGCCTCAGCAGTGGAAGAGATGTCTGATCTCCCACAACATAAGCCACCCTCACAGGACAAATACGTTATATTTTTGTGGCATACGCTGTCAGATGCTCTCTCAGTGCTAGGATAAACCAGAGTTCATGGAAAACAGAACTGATGACAAGTATCATTAAATCTCCAAGTAGCTTTTTCTTCCCCTGAGATGTCCTTCCTGAAGCCACAGAGAAGGACATTCGATAAATACACGTGTCACCATTACTTACATCAGTAATCTAGCAGACAAGACTGTGGGATTGACATGATGGCCACAGGGGCTGAATTTAGGTCACCTACAAAATGAATTAAAAGCTTCTCCTTATCTCAGTGCCACATCTCCTCCTCACTCACACCCTCGTCGGGCACAAAGATGATGAAAACTAACCCGCTGATTGCCAAGTGACTTTTAAACACCACAGCTCCTAAATCAGGGTGCCAAGCCACATTAAACTGGTACAGATTGTGTTTGTCCTCATGTAGTTCCTGCTACAGGTCTCAGTGACCAAGATCTGTGTGTGAGCTTATCTTAAAAAAAAACCAACAAAACAACAAAAAACCCACAAACAATCACAACAAACAAACAAACCCAACAACAACAATAAACCAAACAAAAACTCCAACAACAAAAAAAATAACCCACACATGCAAAATTTGGACATTGGCTTGAATCAGATCAAATGCCTGGTGATATCTCTGCTCTTTATTTCACCTCCACTTCTAAAGAGTGAGCTGTGCAGCAGAGATGGCTTTGGGCTGAACAGCAGACTGCAAGCACAGACTATCACCTAGAAGGGCCAGTTGAGCCCTCTGGTAGGAAAACAGCTCCCTTGTTTCCATTTTTAAGTGATTTATGGCTTTATAAAGCACACTAAATGCCCCACACTTCCCAGATTTGCATGCACTCACTACTGATGTCTAAACAAATCTGCTGCCAACACAAAGCCACATCTTCACCTGAAACCAAGGCATGTTTGAACCTTCCCAGGTTGAAGAACAGCAAATGAAGGGATTTTTCTGGGTGTCTGAGAAGTATTTTTGCAGGACAAGGTGGATGAAACCTGAGCCTGGCAGCTAAAGGAGCCCAAATCCTTCATCACTCAACTCTCAGGTGTGGAGAGGAACCCAGTGTGATGAGGTTGGGAGTGCTGACAAGAGAGGCCTGGAGTTTTTATCAGGAACATTTCTTGTGTTTGGTTCTGCTTGGACACCTAGGAACTGACCCTGTACACTAAATATGTAAATACATACTGTGCCAACAATCTCCTGGGCTTCCTCTCCTGAGTCAGCTTTGCAAAATTCCGTAGTTTTGGCTCATGATTCTGATGAAAACCAGGAGCAACATGCTTTGCTGCTGCCTCGGAAACAAAGTGTGATCCCTGTGTGAAACCTCCTGCTGTTCCCAGGGCTGGTGGGGTCCAAGCAGCCCCTCTCTGGGGCTCAAACCAATGAGGCACAGCAGAAATTAAACAGAGGTTAAAATTACTGTACAATGGTTTGTATTCGCTCTGGTGTATAAGGAGGATGATGTTAAATGAGAGGAAGGGGGACTTTCCTGTTTAGGATTATCTCTTGTATTTTGGGGTTTTTGTCCTTGAAGAGCTTTTTTGAAAGGTTGCCAAAAGAGGCAGCGGCGTGTTGGGGTGTAGCCAGAGTATAAGGCAGCATCCCAGGGGGAGACAGGGGGGTGGGATGTCCTGCCCAAAGCCATCTGCCTGCAAAGGGGAGGCTGCACAGGAGAAGAAAGTGAGCAGTGAAAAGTGTGTTTGTGTGTGGGTGTGGAGGCAGGAGCAGGTGCTGGACAGCCACAGATGCCAGGAAGGGCAGTGGGCCAAAGTCAAGCCGGAGGAAGAAGAGGATCCTGGGGATATAAGTCAGGTCAGGGTGGTCAGGACATGTGTGCAGATGACACCCAAATGGATGATTTCTCCTTTCCCCAGTCAGAGAGGTATTTTAGAGTCTATTAGACCATGGATTAAGACAACCAGTTTAGCCATGCCTTGTGTTGTACTTTAGCCTGTTCCATAATCACCGCAAGACAGAATTTGGCTTTAATCATTTCTCATCCCAGGGACAAAGCCTGTTTTCACCCAGGGTGCCAAGACTTTCTATGAGATTAAAATTATGTCTCTTGCAAGATTGTCCAGGTCCTGCCTTCAAGGGTCTCTTTCTAATTGTTTTCAGAGGCTGCCAGCCTTGCAGGGTGTAGCGCTAACTTCAGAAGATGTGGGGTGGAAAAGTCTTTTTAAAATGATTTTTTAAATCAGAGGAAAAGAGGAGGCTCTTTAATTCCATACAGAAAATCACTTCTTCCTGCCAAGCAGCAGTGGGAGCACAGGCCTTGGAGTTCACGGTTCAAGAGTGCAATCATTTGGCATGCAAGCACTGCCAGGAGGCAAAAGGAGAGGAGGCCAACCTAGCTGAGACTCTGTGACTGACCTTCCAGGAGAAAATCCCGATTTTCAGAGCTATCCTTCAAGGACCTGGCTCCACAGACATTCGTTGCATTCACCTGGGCAATCAGAAAACAATAACAAAGGTACCAAGGTTAAAAACTTTGGACTTAAGATTATAAGGCTGGGAAAGAAAAAAGGGGCTATAGCCACCCAACAATAACCCAAAAATCCCTCGTTATGAATGGCACTTGGATTTTGGAAGAACATTAAAAACTTTTATTTTTTTCAGTCTCAGTATTTAATTAGGACACTTAAAAATGCAGAGGAGCAAAACAACAACAACAAGCCCAAACACACCCTGCCCTGGGATAAGTCTGTCGCCTGGCATTGAGAAAGCCACCAAATGACCGACTGTACTGTGGTAATTCATGTCTGTGACATTACAGTGATTGGCTTTAATGCACTCACCATAAATTACTTTGGGTCAAACAAAGCGCTCTGAGGAGACAGACAGACAGAAAGGAACATCCAAGGTTCTTGATTATTTATCAGTTGGCTGAAACATTCAGAGACCAACGAGAGCATTACATATCCTACCCAATGAATCACCTCAGGGAAAACAATTTAACATTCGCATGAAAGTTTCCACTAGGGGCTGGAGGGAAAGGATGTGCAAACAGCTTGACTTCGCCAAGGTAGCATTAAGATGGCATAAAGAGGCCAAAAGCTGTTGAAGCCAAGAATAAACTGCTGATTTCAGACAAGGTCTGTGTGACACAAAGAGGCTTCAGCAATGTGGACAGCAAACTTGGATCCCCAGAAGCCGTACCAAGGATGCTTCATTAGAGGGAAGTTATCAGGCTAAATACATTTCCAATTTCACTGCTACCATCTTTAATTAAAATTAAGGACATTTAAACCACATAATTTATTCTTCCCTCCTTGCCCTGTATTTTTTTCAAGATACTTCTTGCAGCCACCTAAGCAGCTTAAAGACTTTGCCTGCCATGAGTTCACATTTTGGCTCTCCCACGCCTTACAAATGCTGCACCATGAAAATACCACACTGGAGAACAGCTGAACAGAACTTTGTCTCAGATGACATTTTAAACCATTCAGGAAACACTGATCACAAGCAGATTTTTTTTTTTCCAGTAGTCTTTCATATAAATAACATTTAAGTTTCTGCCACAAATCACTTGTGTTCCTCCATTAGTGGATAACAGCTCCGAATTGCAGCGATTAACTTGTGAGTGCAGTGTGATGGGAAGAACCAGGTTGGTAGCAAGAGAGAGCAATAGGAGACAAAGTACTCAACTAATGTTTCTGAGAAACCAACATGAAAGGCTTGTAAACTGCTATAATACTTTTTTTTTTCCCTATCGTACTTAAATTTCCTTTGCATTACAAATTCATCACTGACGAGCACTGTAGACTTGGCACTGGCTTTTTACAAAGGCATTCTTAAAAACATTTCAATCAAGGTGGAAAAAAACTTCACAAAAATCCTAAGGCCCTGCATGTGGTGCCACCCCTCTCGCTGATGCAGCCTCTCCCATTGGATTCGGTCTGTTCTTGACAACAACATATGCAATAATTTTTGCACGAGCCATGGGAGATAAAGACCCCCGTGGTTCTGAATTGCCATTGTGCTGGACTGCATGCAAGTGATAACTTAGCATTTTGGGATAGAAAAACCGTGCATTTTACTCTCTTGTAACCTCCCCTTCATCTTAAACTGTCTTTCATATGATAATTCGAAAGATTTTCCCCAGACCATTTATCTTTAATAGAAGTTAGACAAAGCCTGAATCATCCCATGTTTGGCAAATGTTTTGCTATGGATGCATTTTTAAATAAACATCTGACTCAAAGACCTGGGCACACAATTTAAGAGTGGGATGTGCTGCTGTAATTCCTCTACCCAAATATCGCAGTACATCTGTGATGCTGCTGCATCACCTAATGTTAACATGTGCAATTTATAGGGAAGAAATGGAGAGAGAAAATGTGCTGAAATAACTTGCCTATAGCAATATGCTGAGAGATCCGGTGCCAGGGATGGGAATTAGAGCTCAATTGATTTCTGGTATCCAGCCCCTTGCATAATTCACTAGGTCACAGTGACAAGATTTAAATATGGGACTAATTGAATGTTCATATAGGAATTGCTGCTCTCTTGGTCTGGCTTGATGCAAAGTTGGAGAGGGAGAAGGATACAGAGGAGAAACTGAAGTCTCTGGAGGAAAATCCAGGGCGGGGGGAATAGCTGGAAGAGAAAGCTGCTCTGTCCTCCTGTTATCTCAGTGGCAGGTTAATTCTGGATGACAATTTAAATGTCAAACATAGTCAATCTATTTCACCAGGGAAAAAACCCATCTCCTCAAATCCCTGCTGACAGAGCAGGAGCAGAAAGCACCTGGGCCCCCAGTGGGCTGCTCTAGAGGAGAGAGCTGAGCTCCCCAAGAACCATAAAACTACCTCCAAGAGCAGGAACATCTCCTGAGGGAAGTGACCACAGACCCAGGGGTCTTGCTGGAGTCACCCTTGAGCTGCTGTGAATAATCATAACCAGAAACATGAGGTGACAGCAAATATAAATATTAGGGTGAATGTCTTCAAAGGAAAATTCTCTCAAAGGTCTGAAAAACAAACCCCAAATGGGTCAGGGGAATCACAGCTTCTCCCTTTCCTGGGCTGTCCATCACATCCAGTGCCAGATTCCTCCTTCTGTTTGTTGGGCAGGTGGTTCGAATGGTGCATGTGCTCCAGCTTTCCTCTAGCTCCTGATGGAGTGGTTGTGCTTGCTGGGAAGATGTTTTCCCAAAGCAGCCTGCCTTGGGAGCAGCCTGTGGCTCCCAACACGGCTCCACTGAGCCACTCCAGGTTTGCTGTGTGCCTAAGCACACACACTGCAAATACTCCTCCTCCTCCTCCCCACTGGAAAGCCAGAACAGCCTTTTTCCTCCTCCTCCATCATTCTGCTGGCACAGGAGAGGGCTCACATTGCTGCCCCGACCACGTGGCTTGTCCCCAGGGATGGAGCCTGAAGAAACTGCCCAGGTGTCTTCCCCTACCTTGGCAGAATTAAAGCATATTCTTCCCAGGACTTTCTCCTGCAAGACAGCAAATGCCAGGAGCTTGGGCTAGGAGGAAGCCCTAAATTTTTGTAACCTCCAAAGCAAGGAATTCTTCCTCACCCACATGGTATTCTTCAACCTCCCAGTGATTTATACAGGGTGTCCCTGGGACACTGGAAGTACTCCAGGTATGTTTCCCACTGTAAGACCTGCAGCAACACCTGCTTTTCTTCTTATGCCACAAATGCCACGGATTCTCCATCTGCTCCAGACTTCAGGGCCTCTGGGAATGGGACTGTCAGGTGCTTCCAAAGGAGTGCAACAGTGAGCAGGTGGTGTGTGTGCAGAGGTCACATCAGGCCAACACAGGCTGTTCTCCGGAGGTGGGTGCTATCTGATCCTAAAGGTTTTGTATCCCAGTAGCTAAATCATCACCCAGTCTTCCTAAAAGAGCATCTAGACAATTTCTCTCCCCCCACAAAAAGCCCCTTTTTTGGACTGCCCCATGGAAATATTTACTTTTCAGAGTTTGTTTAGGAGCAGGAGCAAACCACAGCTGTTTCCATCAGCAAAGGTGAAGCCTGCTCAGCTGCAGGTCTACAAACCCTATTTCAATTCTGCAATCCCCATTCAAAAGGTTTTATTGAGCTTGGTAATATTTAAGTTAGTGTTAAAAATTAAAATCCTCCAGTCGTGTGTCTGTGTCCATGTCCCCTGACCCCTCCCTTGCCCAAAAAAAGCAAATCCAAAGCCTTCAGTAACTCAGAACAAAAGAAATTTTAAAAGTTCATTAGAAAAAAAAAAGCATCTGGTTTGTTCTTTTCAGTTGGTTTTTTTTGCTTTTGTTTTGATTTGAATTCATCCAGTGAAATATATTCAATAATATTTCACAAAAACTTCTGACCAAAAACCCACAACCTCGTTATAATGCATCACCCAGTGCCAGCAGGAGAGAGAGATGTTCTGAAAGAAAGGGAATGCTCTGCATCCTTTTTATATGTCACCACCCGGGGTGTCTTCCCAGTTCACAGACAGGCTGTGCTGATTCCTGTGCTGGAAACTCTGGACACACTGGTGGAACAGCCAGTTCTTCCAGATCCCTCATGCTCAGACAGTTTCTGGGGGTGGGATCTGTTTGTGGAAACGTAAATCCCTTGGCTGGGCTCCGAAATTACTTAGAGCAGCTAAGAAGCCACTGACCAAAATCATTACAAATGTTACTCATCTTCACAGGGTCACTTTGAGATGAGCAGATACGACTCACCTTTGGACTGTCACCAAAGCAGTATTAATAATTATGAAAAATAACTTGGGCTTGGCACGACATCGCAAATCCAGAGCGCCACGTCTGGAACTGGCCTTTCCTCGGTGACAAATTCTAAACAACAAACATTCAAAACACAAGTCCATGAAGTATTGGCTGTAAAGGATAATAAATCCTTTGGCAATATGAGGAGGGTAGGAAAAGCTTCCTGGCACGAGTACTGTTAACACTGTCTGTGCATTCAAATGGCAAGTGCAGGTGGATTCCCAGCTCTGGAGGAGGGTGTAAATAATTATTATGCAAAATGTTATGCAAGATATTCCTTCCAGACAAATGCTAGATGAGCCATACACCTGACTACTGTCTTTAAAATATTTACACCTGTAATAGGTAAAGAAATAGATAATTTTTTCATACATCTCATCTATAATATCTCTATATATCTCTACCAGCCAGAAAAGACACCTTCTACCCAGGTGCACAGGATATGTATTTAATGCTGTTTCCCTCAAAATCATTATCAAGTTTTAATTCAGCTCCTCATGGGCAAGTGCCCACCCTATGGCTCAGTCCTCCAGGACATTCTGACTCAGACTCCGAGGTCTTTGAATACTCAGGGTTATAATCAGTAAAACACTGACATCTGAGCACACAACCAGATGTGATGAGACAACAGAGTGAGCTATTCTACAAAAATCACAGTATAATGTAGAGAAAGGAAAGCTAATCTATCATGAGCAAGCACTGTGGACATAGGCTGTGGCTACCTAAAAAAATACAGAGTTTCTGGGGGAAAAAAAAAATTGGTCTTCCACCTGAGAGCAAAAAAACCCCAAACCCAGCAGACACATAAAAATTGTGATCTGCAAAAAAATCCATGTAGTTAAAAGTACAAATACTTCAATAAAAAAATAAAATAAAAAAAAAAAGATTAAAAGCAGAGCAGGAAATGGCAAAGAGTTTCAGTCGGGTTGAAAATACAGACAAGTAATAATGGAGAGTACAAAATTCAATGAAAACTTTATAAACTTCAAGAATTCAGCATAATAAAGAAGGCAACTTGAAACAAAGAAATCCCAAGTGTCAGGTACAGCTCTATTGTTGGACATTAATGTTAAAATTGTAAACACTGGTATCAAAAGGCAACTTCATGTAATTGCATTAGTGGGAGACAGGAATTGGTGGGGCTTTTCCCAGCAGATTTCCCCAGGGACTAACTCTTAGCTCAATATTATTTAATATTTTATCAATGTTCTAGATGCTCATGTGAAAATTTCTGTAGATGACAAACAGATGGGATAGCAGCACATGATCAGAAATGAGTTTTACAAAAGAAGCTGGGTTTGGGGATGGGGTTTTTTTGTTGTTGCTCTGGCTTTTGGGTTTGGGTTTTTTTGAAGGATCACAATACAGGCAGATTGATTCAAACACGACTAAACACAAAGAAATCCTTCTGGGAACCAGGAAGACTTCAACAAAGAATTGGAAGCCAAAGCATTATGAAGTCTTATCTGTCACAGAGGTCTCAATTCAACTGATCTTTGCTTGGGAACAAAAGCTTAGTTTCATGGGTGCTTCATATTAACACACTTATTGAGCCAAAGTATTTGAATATGGCATTAAAAAATAATTTAAAAACCTGTAAAGACCTGTGATATGTAGCACAGTCTCCAATCAAACAACATCAGTTAAATCTTCAATAGTTTGCAGAGACAAGACAGCAAATGCTCTTTGGAAGTCAGTGCCTTTGTAAATCCACTCTGTACACTGAAAATTTATTTTTCTAGACAATATTTAGGCTCTTCAGCTCTAAGTTTTAAGACGAGTCAGCTAGAAGCAGAGAACAGGAAGATGTCTAAGCTCCCTTGATTTGTTCCCATTTTTAGAGTCAAATAATAGATGTATTCTTGAAAGTTTCTGTTACTCATAAAACCCACATCAAATATTGCTAAAAACCCCCAAACTCACAGGCAAGGCAGTCAGTAATTTCTCTCTCTATATAATGGGCACTCACAGCCTGATCCTGCCTGTCTAGGGACAAGTGATGACCTGAGCCAGCAACCAAAGTCACAAACACAGATTCTACCTTGTATGACAACTGTCCTTGACTATGTTTAATTACCTATTAAATAATCCTTTCAGTCTCACAGGACAGAGACTTGTTCAGCCTTTGTGTTCAGAGATGTTGCTGAGTGGCTTTTTATTATTGTTATTATTGTTATTTCTCTGAAAGAATCCCAGGAGAAGTTGTCTCACTTTCATAGGAGGTCTGGGTCCTCCATCTTCCACAAGACTTTGGCATCTTTGTCCTTGATTTCAGTGCTCCTTTATATCCGAGACCTTTGAACCAAGGATGTGAAGAACTTTCATAGATATAATAAGTTTCTTGAAGTTTGTTAGAATTAATACAATACACTTCCCTCCTGCTATATCTCTGCATTGTGCTGCCACTTCAAACACAGAGCCCACTTAGCTGCTTCTGGAAGACTTCAGATGTCAAGGCTACGAGGGTCCTCTTGGAGCAGTTACAATGAAAGTCTCATTTCAAATACGTGCTTTTAAACATCTTTACAGAAAAGACTCCAATAAAAATAATAAAAGTTTTTCAGTGTGAATTAATAAATGTATTGCAGAGCGACAGGTTCATCTGTATTGAAGAGAGGAAAATATTTGGTGTCCTACACAAAAACTCAGAGAGAACTTAGTTCAGTACTTCTGAAAAGACATAAAAGCATCATCCCACATCTGTGTATGCAAAAATGAAAACAAACCTCTGAGTGAAATTAACACTTGTACAGTGCCAACCCTGCATGAAATGTATCAATAACAGTTACGAAGACCTGCCCAAAATTTTTAATCTCAGGCAACAAACATGGTGCAAAGACTGATGGGTTTTTCACTTTGCTTATGGAAAATTCTCTCACATATAAACATCCCAGTTCTGCTGAGCTCAGTGTGCTCAGGCACTCTGTATTTACAGTCTTGGAGGGACAATCTGCTGTGGAAGGATTTCATCTCCAGGACAGAAGGAACTCTCCAGCTGCAAGCAAGCAGCAGGGAAGATTGGGCAAGTCCCAGGCAAGACCCATCCAAATCCAGCCCAGCCTTTGCTGTGGTTCTGTGCCAGGTGGTTTCTCAGTTCCCATGGTCAAGGAGAGAGCAACTGGGGTGGGCAGGGCTCAGTCAGCAGAGGGTGAAGGTTCCTGGGTTGGCTGTGCCCGAGCCTGCACAGGACAGAGCTCCACGAGCAGAGGGTGGGCTGGCAGCAGAAGGGGCCAAGAGCAGAAACTTGGCAATGAGACTCATCAGAGAGATTAAAAACCTGCTGAGAGGGGCAGGGAGTGGACATCCCATGGGGACAACTCTCTGTGGGTGAGAGGGGCAGCTCAGAGCTTGCAATACCCCCAAAAACATGGCTGGGTTGGCTCAAGAATTGAAAGAAAAGATCTGCACAGGAAGAAACTTAATGGACAAGGGCAGAGAGCGCTTAAATATTTAAGAATGCTCTTCATTGCTTTGAATTCTAATTAAGATAATTAAGTATTCTAGCTGACATTCTAATAAAGCTTTTTGAATTCAAAGAGCCATTCTCATTTTCTTTTGTTAGCTCTCTGCAGTGAGAGGTTCAGGTGTACCCACCTCAAACCACCATCAGAATCATTCCAGGTCTGTTCAGCTCCTAGTTGGGAGAGAAAGGAAGCAGGCAGTGACTGAAAAACAATGCCTTGAGCCAAAAATAAGTCCAAAAGGTCAGACTACACTTATAACAAAATGATCAGATAGAAAATATTTGAGAAATTCTGTTCAGCACAACAAAGTGCAGTTACAAAGACACCTCAGGAATTAAATGTTGCAGAGCAGGGGAGGCACTTTAAATCTTGTTAGGCTGACAAGCATTTATTATTTTTTCACAGCAAAGGCGAAAAAGCAAAGAGGGAATTTCTCCCTAAGCAGCCCCATCATTAACAGAGGAGTTAAAAATAAAAGGACTGCAGGTTTTTCGTATAAACAACACTATCAACAAAGTCTCAGACAGAAGATGCAGGCTGGGGAGGTTTTATAAAGTAGCTCAGCTATGCTAATGGTTAAACTGAGCATCTGTTAGATGCCAAGGATATAAAGACAGTTCTTTGCCTTTCTAAGTGAAATGGACATTGGCTCCTCAAACTCAGTGAAGAATAGTGGGTACTAAGTCACTTGAGAGGTTGGACACAACCCTTTGGCCTGCTTCAATAATTTAAAATAATTAAATGCAATTCCCTCACAGGAGCACCATCATGGAGAGTGCTCCTCCAGCACTGCATGAGCATTGCGTTTGTTTTTACGGCTGGAAACAATTCCAACCCCACAGCACGTGACTCCTACTCTATTGCTTGAAGAATTGCAAGATGGAAGTTCAGACAGCTCACCTTCCTTTTCTGAAGATAAACTCCTCAAAAGTTACTGATAAACCCCCAATGACCTCCACAGCTCATGGGTGAGGCTCATAGATGGAAACACGGTCCTTGGTTTAGCTCCAGAGACACCTACTGAGGCAGCCAACTTGCCAGCTAAGATTCTGCTGAGCCCTCCCAGCAGACAGTGCACACAAGGGTGAATCCTTCTGCATGCAGTACTCAGGGGATATACCCAAGGTATCTTTAAAAAAGGCAAATCCAGTTCAACTACCTTGTTAGCAGCTGACAAGTCTTTTCAAAGGTACAGCTAACTCTCCATCTTTGGATGGGCAGTTAAGTAATTTTCCGTTATTAATCCAATCCAAGGATAATTAGCAGTCATGGAAGTTTGGCTTCCCTCCTACAACCCCCTTCAGTCCAGCTGGAAAGGAAATTTGAGATCTCGGCTTAGGGTGATTTTAATATCAGAACATGATTCACTTCTAAAAGGGGAGGTAGACACGGGAGTCTGGCCTTCCAGTTAATAATAAAGTAATTATCAGGGTTGCACAGAACGTTATTCTGGAACTCAAAGGCCTCTGTAAGAAACCACTTAAATGAACAGAGAAAAACATCACCTGACCAACCCTATTGAGCATAACATGAAGGTTATAATAAAAGTGATCTGCTTATTTGCCCAAAATCACACGTTCTGAAAGCATTTCAAAGCCTTTCAGACATAACATTTACAATGATAAATGTGTGCCCAGCATGGCACCCCACCCAGTCACTGAAATCGTGGGGCTTTATAATGGCATTTAAAGAGCAAAACTATTTTGTTCCTTGCCTGAAGTTCAGCTACCAGAACTTTTCTCTGTGGGGAGCAGAAAGAGCCGCACAACTTCCAGCAGATCAAGTCCACGGATGTTTAACTCCAGAATTCATGATTTTTCCCTCTCCTTTAGTATTTGGCATAATTTGGACAGAGCAGGAAGGACAAGAAGATGTGAAAACTGAAAATATTCTTAAGCTTTGTCACAAAACAAATAACAAACCCTGCAACCATCACCCAGGAGGAGCCACAGATACTTAGAGCAGACAAGGGGCTCATTTCTTCCCCTGTCAGACTTGGTGTGCCCAACAGAAACTGAGCCCACCAGGAAAGCAATGGGAGCAGGCAGAATGGATGCTGCCCACCTGGATGCACAACTGCATGGGAAAGAGCACAACAGAGGTAAATGCTGCAGTTTTACACATTACCCAGAAAAATCACAATGTACAGCATCAAAAAAGTTGAGGTATAGCTCTGTAGAACTCCAGCAGCCACAAATTACTTTCTATAGCTGTAAGTGTATTCATTCTATGGCAAGGAGAGACTATTCCTTCTTTATTCACTATTTGTGATGAAATATTTACAGAGTTCTGTGCTCAGCCATCCAATAAAGGCTGGCTTGCTCCTTTGTGCTGACCAGCATCAAATTGTCAAATCATGGACACAACCTCCCACACAAGCCAGGTATCACTGGGGGAAAGAGCTCAGCCAAGCCACTGACCATCCCAGCCCTTCCAATTAGTGGGGTAATAGATAAGCACCTCGATCACTTATGAAGATGCAGGTGCTGCTCACAGCACAACCACCAGACAGGCCTTTCTAAAGTGCTTGTGATGGGCTTTTACACTCATAATTTCTGTTTTATGGTCTCCAAATAATGTACTTTGTCCCTTTTCCAGTGTTTTCTCCAAAGCAAAGTGACAGGGCTGCAACTTGCAGACAGACTTTGAGACAGATTGGAGAATGCAATGAATTGACACAGAGCATGAAGCTCATGACAGGCTGACACAAGAATTGAAAGAAAACTCATTCACTGGAGAAGCAAACAGGTGGACATCTCTACTGGAACTGAAAAAACTCTGATGGAAAAAATCTGACACAGTAAAACCTGGGGAATAAAAGGGGACAGCACTCTGAAGGATTTCAGCAGTTCCAGACACAAAGTCTGAATAAATGCAGGATATTCAACATATTGAGCATTATTTGACATCAAAGAAAGATCTTCTAACACAGTCGCTCATGTTGGAGACCGAAAGGTTGATAGGGTGAGTTACCTCTAAGTAACACTGAGGCCAAGCAGACTGTTTTAAAACCACTTTAATATAAACAAAATACTCAGTTTGTTCTAGGTTACCTTTATGGGGCTTGTGTCCAGGAATTTGAAACTGCTGACTTCCAGAATGGACCCAACTCCTCCTCTGGGAGAACCAGTTCTCCATGGTGTGTTTCAGCCAGGATACTGCTCACCTTGAGTACTGTGTGCAGATTTGGGCACCACAATGTAAGAGAGATATTAAACTATTAGAGAGCATCCAAAGAAGAGCAACAAGGATGGTGAAGGTTCTGGAGGGCATATGAGGAGTGGCTGAGGGCATGTGGTCTGTTCAACCTGGAGGAGACTGAGGAGAGACCTCATTGCAGTTACAACTTCCTCATGAGGGGATGAGGAGGGGCAGACACTGATCTCTGCTCTGTGCTGACAGTGACCAGCCTGAAGTTGTGTCAGGGGAGGGTTAGGTTGGATATTAGAAACAGGGTTTTCACCCAGAATATGGCTGGGCACTGGAACAGGCTCCCCAGGGCAGAGGTCACAGCACTGAGCCTGACAGAGTTCAAGAAGTGTTTGGACAATGCTCTCAGGCACAGGATGTGACTCTTGGGGTGTCCTGTGCAGCGACAGGAGTTGGACTTCATGATCCTTGTGGTTTCCTTCCATGATTCTGTGAAATTTCCAAAGAGAACAACCCAGGTGTTGCTAGAAACGGGCTTTGTACTGAACTCCACTCCCAAAGGTTAAGGCAGTTAAGCATCACCATGTTTGAAAACCAGCCCTTCTGCTAGTTCTTGAAGTTTTAGTATAAAAACATACATTGCTGCTGGGTTCAAGGGGAGCCTTCCACCAGTAAAGCTTTTCCACTTACCTGTATTGCAAAAACCCAGTTTTCATAGCTGGATGCCAACATGGCCAAAAATACCATCCAACCCACCTGATGGTAGCACCGGATATCAGTACCTATGGGGTCATTCCCAGATCTGAGTTTTCTTTGGGGAAATATGGGAACAGGGAAGCTTAAAATGAAGGCAAAGATCAGACGAAGTAATCTAACAGACCTTTTGTTATTGAAAAAACCCAAGTGAGATCTGCTTTTTCCTAATGGACAATAGCACAAATTATTCTAAAAGATACTGTTGAACTTAAAAATACAATGCTTGAAGTGGATGGTTTAAACCAAAAGCCAACTTAAGTTCTCCTAATTAAGGAGAGGAGCTCAGGCAACCCCGTTCCCAGCCCAGGCTTCAATTCTTTGCCTCATTTCCAGCAGAAAAATCTGACAAAAGCAATGTATTACCAGAAAACAAGGGGTTATTTACTTAACCAAATCAAACATATTGGAGCTACAAGCTGACCTCCTGCCAGTCTAAGCTGGCATGTCTCTGTGACAGGACACAGCATTTTGCAAAAAATGCTTCCTTGGCCCGTGTGTGATATGGCTTTTGGTGCTTGACCCCAAGCAGAAGCAACCTCAGATTTTGGACTCCAGAGACTGTACAAGAGTCTCCACCCTACAATGTCCTTCACCAATTGCCAACTTAAATTACTTTAGGAATAAACCTTACTAGAGAACTTCCGATCAGCTGCAATACTAAGAATATTTTTTTTTTTCCTTAATTTGCACGTAATCTAGAAAGGAAAAGCTGAAGAGGCAAACAATAATCTCTGATATAAAAAGCAGAAACGGCAGCAAAAAGGCATCACAAAGCCTCTGAAAAACACATGTTGGCACACTATCAGAGAAAGAAGACAGAAGAATCACATCACGCACAGCTCACCTTGACAAGGCTGACAATAAAATCAGTAAAACAAACAAAAAAAGGAAGAAGAAAAAGTCAGAACAAGATATCTTTGTTTTCTGATTATTCATTCTAAAGGTACTATTGATTTTCTCCGAACATATTAACTCCGTAAGCACAAAGAAAAGCAGTTGGTGTGAGCAGAGACAATCAAATCACTCAGGAGAGGGACCTACGTGTTCCCTGCAGCAGTAAGCAGTTCTCTTGGCACAAAGAACCCAGAAAATGGTGTCTTTCCCCAGATCTGGCAACCACTTACAGGCTATTCTGAAATGACTGCAATTATATTTCCAATTTCAATTGTTGGCCTAGTCATCTCCTCATTGCAACTCTGCCACTAAAAGCATTTGGATTGTCTTAATATTGCCCAAAAGAAAAGAGAAACTGCAGCAAATTATGCAGTAGCTTCATGCCATCTAAAGAGGAGCCTGGACCATACTTGGTTAAGTAGCTGTTAAACTGTAACTATGCTACGTTTACAGAACTTTACAAAAATGCAGTATTTAAAGGACTACAGAAAAGATTATATTTTCCTCTCACTGAAGTATTGAAAGTGGAATGTTCTCTGCTGGAAATGAAACGGTGGGCGCTTGATGGCATATTTTAAATAGTATTCTTCTTTGTGCATGCAGTGTAATGCCACCCAAGGGGGAGATTAAAAAAAAAAGTCTGCAATTTCCAAGTCCATTTCAAAGTCATATTGAGGATGATGTGAAATTCAGGATAGGATTCTTGAGAGAAATCTCCCTGGAAAATGTGTATGTACCTCAGGGAAGCTTTCGATTTGCTTCTCCACACTGGAAGGCTGTTCTGTCTTTTGACATTTCAATGTTGTTTACTGTTTGCATCTAATTTTGGAGTTATTCTGTGGTTTATTACAATGGTGTATCTTTGACTAGCAATAAGATACTTCTCTTCTGCATCCATGATTTCTAAAAATCTCTCACTATTTGTCTTGAAACTTTTACTGGTAGTGAGGATAGAGCAGTCACTTTTAGAATAAGGGATTCATCCTGCTCATAGATATTATAAAGGTAACTGGCATTTACACATCTTGGCCCTGAGAAAAACAGGATTGTCCACACAAGTCTGATCATTTTGAAACAATTGCAAAAAATATTATGCTTTAAGGCTTTAGGTAGTTGTCAGCAGGATTAGGAGGGAATACTCTCCTTAATAGACTTCTGGCTAAACAGGTTTTCTCTTTCCTCGATGTAACCTTCCCTAAAGCATAACAGACTGGCCACAAATGGATCTGGGGAAAGGGAAAGATAATTTTCCTGAGGTCAGATTCTCTTCCTTAGCTGCCTGGGCAAGTGGACGTTTAGATTCAGATTCATCACCAAACCTGATGCCAGAATCTTCCCCTGGGTCAGCTGAGGAAGGAGGAGCAGGGATGGCTTCTGTCTTCACTTGCAGTGCATAACATGTCTTGGTTATACAGGTAAGCAAGCAGCTGGATCACACAATCACATCCCACTCACCAAAAAGTTTAAGAGTGCCAGTGATACCGTGATCCTTCCTGTCTTTCTTCCATGGCCACAACAATTTGTACTGCAGAAGACTGAAATGCTTCAGTCCAACACTGAAGTCATTAGATCTAATCTAGCACAGCATCCAAGTGAAAAGAAAAGCAACATCAGAAGACCACAGCACATACTCAAGGTCCTTCCTTTTCCTTTTAAATCCTAATTAGTTTAATTTCACTAAATTGTTGCCATACAGAAGTTAGACACGTCTCCTTTCTTACTCTTCTGTGTTCTTCTGTTAGTTCTCCAAATCCCTATGCTGAATTTGCCTTGCCAACCACAAGAAAAGCTGTGACAACTAACTTAGACAAGAAACCTACAGTTTATACAGCTCAAAGCAGAGATCTTGGAAAGTTATGAAACCATAGGAAGAAAAAAAAGGTCTCAAGTATTTTATGTTGATACTTACCACTCCACTGTTTTCAGATCAAAGAAAACAGTGACAGCAAAGCTCTTACGAGGATATCTAATCCATGACCCTGAGATGACTCCCTCTACCAGCAAGGCACTGGCACAGCTGTGTCTCACTTCACTCTACATCAAGTGGGTTTTGTTACTGGTGTGAATGACAGACTCAAGTATGGATGTACCTTGAGTCTGGTTTGTCCAGTTAAATGAAAATAAAAATGTATTTTGCACTACAAACAGATGACACAAGGCTGGGTTTTTTTAAAAAAAACCAACTCAATAGCATCCTCCAAATATGTGAGAGAAGCCACAGTCAGCCTATTATTTTTCACTTTGATCAATGCAACTTTGCAAACTCCTCATGCCAACAATTCTCTTTCAAACTGATATTGGGTGAGATTATTAGAACAAAACCAGAAAATTATGATCACAGTTTATCCTAGCTCCTAGCTTTTGCAAATGATAGGCTAAGGTTTAGCAGTGTAATAAACTATAATCAATGATCTTGCTGCTTCTGCAATAATGCAAAAGCACTATATAGATTGTATCCACATTGCTTAGTATAAAAATAAACATGTACAAATTAAATAGGAAACCATCATATACATACATGATTCATTTATGAAAAGCAATTATTTGTGCTGAGAATAGAAAAAGTCCAGTTTGGAGCTAACCAAATAATTAAGAATAAAGACAAAACAACATAAGCTTAATTATTATTATTTTAACATGTTAAAAATACAGTCACATCAAAATAGGGTACACAGTTATAAAACTGTTGCAGATGAAATAAGAAAATAGTGTGTATATATTTTATATATAAAAATCTACAGTATTTACTAATGCTGATACATATTTTGAAGCCTCATGTTGTTTGCACAAATAAATTGTACAGCTTTGTTATGAATTACAGAACCATCATTAAACACTGAGATTATTACACTTAGCCACAATATTATATACATACATTTCTAAGCTGCTGCAAGCAATCAGAACTAAAGTAAGCCCAAGCCATATTTATCTTCACAATTTTAGTTTAGGATTTCAGTGTAGTGCTTGGCTACAGTTACTTCACTGCCATTTGCAATTTTTAAAATATAAAATTGCCCAGTTATTAAAAATTACATCAGACACGTTATATACACAAAAAAAAAGTTCTGAAACATACTAAGTAAATGTTACTTCCATTTGTAAAAATTGTTTTACTTCTGTACCTTAAAACTTACAGAGCCAACCTGCAGCAGTAATAGGCACTAAAGCTCATTCTTTAAAGGAAAAAAAAAAAATATCCATTTCTATGTTTTCAATTAACAAACTTTACAAAACAAAAGGGAACAGGACAACCTTCCAAACCATACCAAACTGGTGTTGATACCAATGTTTAGTACTTCAGTATTACAGAAATCTCTCTGTTCAGTACTCCAAGGACCTCTTCTGGCGAGACCCTCCTCTGCCTCAGCTCCTGGTGAGAGGTCAGCACGTCCCGCAGCTCGCAGGACTACATCCTACATGTGCCACTTCACCTGCTTTTAACTCCACCCCCAATTCACAGTCAAAGAAAGGAAAACACCAAGTAGAAAAGGCTGCCAACGCTAATTAGGATTACTTATATTAGCAGGAGTTTAAGGTTCCTGTTAACAACGGTCAGGGTCATTTTAGTGTAGACCAGCGCGCAGCGCGAGCAGCCCGACAGCGCAGCAGCACACGGCCCAGCACAGACACGAACACGCCGGCAGTTTGGGGGGAAAAAGGGCAAAACACAACGGAATCCACTCGACAAAACTTAAGAGAAGGGACCCTGTGTACTCACACAGCTCGGGGAATATCAAGCCTGGAGCAAAGCTCAGACTCCTGCGTGCACTTCACAGAGGTGTCAAGGAGCTGTGCAATTCTCTGATACCTGTGAGATTTGGCCCTGCAACCAGTTTTAGTCTGACAGCACAGCGCGGCAAAAAGCGAAGGGCGCAGCACCATTTCTGTATCTGGCATCAGTCTCACTGTGCTCCAGTATTTTGCATATAGAACGACATTCTGAAGGTAGATTTGGGTGAGAAAGTACAAATTCTCCACTTTCGATGCAACTAAAAAACCCCTAAACACTGCCCTGAATTTAAGCACCATTTCTTAGCCAGATTAGAGAGACATTTTTGGCTTTCTGCTTTTGCCTGCCTGCTCCTTCCTGCTGAGGAAAATGACAAACAGTAGTCAAAGGAGAGGAAATTAACTCTCACATATGATTAAATTAATAATCCCAAAGCACCTCTCCTGCCCAGAACAGATACTGGGATGCTGAGGCAGCTGTATAAAAACAACAGAAATTCCCATTCAAAATGAATGGCTTCTCAAATAAATTACAAAGAAAAATTAATATGAAATAAAGGTACTTCACGAGCTTTGCCCAAAGTTAAATGCATTTACATTTAAACTCTTTAGCTCTTTTCCATATGAGTTTGTGTACTGTAAGTGCACACTCACACAGGCGCACACACACACACACACATCTGTACAGTGCATTAACAATGTCAGTCAAAATAAAACTTTTCAGTGTGTTACAGGTTTTAGGCAGAAGGATTGTAACACAAGTTATTTAAACGTAAGGAGTGATGACAGCATGAACCACATGATGTATATGAGCTTATTGCTATGTCTATGTGCATTAGATCACTTCCAGTAGCTTCCATGCAAGTCCAAGAACTCCACCAGCCTTCAACCAAAGTCTGAAACATCTCTGAAATAGTGTCGTTATTTCTGAACTCACATGAACCATCCACATTTCAGAGAACTGAGATGGACTACTACTAACACAGCACTGTTCAACTGGTTTTGGTTCTTGCCATTTTACTAAGCACAGCCAGATTCTCAGAGAAGCACAGACTCGTGCATAGACAATCCATCAGTTCTGTTCCGATAGTGTTGGGCTTGAGCTGACGGGCTTGAATATTGGTACTGTGGGGAACCATTCCCTTCAAAGGTTGGGGAAGTCCTGTATCTTACTGGACTATCCACGGAAACAGCAGGAAGACTGCGGTCTTGTAAAGGTGCTGACTGAAAATGCTGGTATTTCTGGAAATTATCCAAGTGGCCTTTGTTAAGGTCTTGGCTCCAGGGCTGCCTGCACAGTTCGTGTCTGTAGACGAAGGCAGCGTCCGGCCACTTTCTCTCCTCTGGTAAATAATCTGCTGGAGGGATTATGAACTTGACACCTGGGGAGGACCTCGAGTTGCTGGTATAAGCATCGACAGGAGTGACTTCTGTCTGAGTAGGGACTGGTGAAAGAGGATTTTGGCGACTGGCAGGATAGGAATTCATTTGCAGTTTATTTGGGGAATAATCTACTGACATAAAAGGACCGTATGGCCTTCCAGAGGGGCTGGGTCGATTCCCGTGGTAATGCAGAGGTGCAGAACTTGTATTTCCTATACTGGAAACATGCTTTGGAGAATTCCCATAGTAAATAGGGGGATTACTATAACCAGGCAGTGGCTGTTTTACATTCAGTCCATGAGGTGGGCCATCAGACTGAGATGCATATTTTGGAGATCTGGGTTGTGAAGTGAAGGTGTAATTATTGGGTATTTTTAATGGAGCCGGTATTTTTTCCATTTGTTTTCTTGGACTCTTAGAAAATGCTACCTGCCTAGGACTCTGTGGATGAGCTCTCTCAAGCACCTCTTCATCAAGATTCTCATTTTCAGTTTCATCATCTGAAACATTGTCATACTGAGATGCATTAGACCCTCGCTTACCTTCATCAGCATCCAAAACCCTCACCGTTTGCTTTACATTCAAAGGCTGCATTTCTCCAGGACTTGGTGGTGGGCCCAAAACCGAATGGTTTACTGGCCTCCCTTTCACCTCTGCAGTAAGTTGCATTGTCTTTTCCATTATTTTGATATCAGACGGTTTATTCCACTTAGGTACAAATTCCCTTCTTGTATTGGAAGTAGCATTAGAATTTTGATTAGCAGCTGCATTATTGTATAGACTCGAGTTGTCTTGCTCTTTTGGCTGAGGCTTTTTTCTGGTATCTACCTCGTTCTTAGGCAAACTATTTTGTGTCTCTATTGGTCGAATCTTTTGCTGTTTTAAGGAAGGTTTCTTTTCCACAGAATTAGTTCTTTTTCGGTCATTTGGTGAACCTTCTGGTTCTTCTTCTGTGGATGGTCTTCTCTCTGTCTTTCTTGCTGCTTGTGTACCAGTACTGTTCTGTCCATTAAGCACTGGAGTGGAGTTAAGCACAGAAGGCTGAGGTCCTGATGGAATCTGCCCCAATGGCTTCTTTGGAAATTCATCTTCTTTACCTAAAACAAGAACAGGAATAACATAAATTCACCTTTGTGCAGAAGCCTTCTTTGACCTTTTGGTCATGCAAGCAAAAATAGCTACAACTTAAATGGGCCTCTCTCTGGGTCACCATTCTGCTGGACACCTCAAAGGTTCTTCTGTACACTGACATCGAACAGAGATTTTCTTTAGCCTCTCATCCCAACCAGTTATTCCTTCCTAAAGCTCATGCAATCTTACCAAGCTTTTGCTCTGTCATGACACTGATGAAAAAAACCCCATTTTTCTAGATGACATGTTGGTTATAGTACCTACTCTGTATGGAAGCCTCCTCACATTGTCACATTAAGCAAACTACTTTGTCCACTTTAAAAATCCTTCCCAATATCCCTCTCCCAACTGATTGTTCTCCATTCATTCATCTTTTAATGTTCACCTCTAGCAAGCCACACTATCAGCTCCTCCCTCACATGCACAAAGTTTCGAGATGACATCTTTGAACTGTCTCTCACTTCAGTTTTTGGGTGGAGCTCCTCATTAACATCTGCACAATTAAGACCCTGTTCCTCCTAAAACCCTCCCTGCCTAAAAATTTCATTCTCAGTATTAAAAACCTCCAGTAAAAGGCTCTACACACAGAATTTTTTTTCAGTTCAGCTTTTTATCAATACAGAACAACTGAAGCAGCTGACACCAATACTGGCTACGTCATGGCTTCAATTGAGTGTTCCATGGCTGGGTTTTGCCAAACACAAGGAAATCATTTACAGAACAAGGACACGAATGGAAAGTTCTCCCAGACTGGAGATCAACACTTTTCAACCGTCAGTGGTAAACGTCAACTGTGTGGGGACCCAGAGCAACCCACACTGACATACAGAAACAATAAAGAAGTGTTTCATGGCTCGATGCTGCTCACAGAACAATTCACATCAAATTTTCTACTGCAATCCTTCTCTTTAGCAGTCAACGCCCCTCATAATTGCAGCCAAAGTCTTTTATCATATCTACTTGCATATAACTTATTTAATTGTGTAATCCATTACTTTCCTATTATGAGAAGAAAAGGTCATGCACTTCTCATTAAATGTATTAATCTACATTTAATTCATTTGATGTTCAGCATTAAAAAAAAAAAACACAAAAGTTTAAAGTCAGCCTTACCAAACAAATCCTACTCCCTGTGTACCTACTTATAAAGCAGAAGCTCTGTTGTAAGGAGGAAAAAAGAAATGGCTACCCTTGCTTAAATGCTATGCAAAATAAGTTACATAAAATGGCTGTTGGTAAAATAATTTTGTTTAATCCCTGCTTCTTCCTAAGGCAAGGACTGTAGAATCTCTTCCCATCAGAGATCAGAGAGTTAGCACCTCACTTTCTAGCTATTTGTAATTTAAATTCTTTTTGTTTGTCTAGAAGAGTTCACAGGAGTGAATACAAACAAATGTCTCTCCTTGACAAGTGCTGTGGTTACAAGTGAGCTATGTTCATTTATACAGGCATGAGCAGGAGCTCAATCTTTGATGAGTGGTTCATAATACAGATACACTGAGGAAAGCCAGCAGCCAAGGTCACTGTTATTTATTATAACAGCATAACAAACTACCAGCACGGATCAGTTGCTATATAAACTAAATGAAAACTCAGAGTTTGAGCCAGCCAGGCCATAGCAGGAGGACAGCAGAGAGGAACACAACGGCACTGGTGTGTCACAACGAGATAACTAAATAAAAACACTTCACAGAAACAGCCTGGCTTTGCCAAACAATTAAACTAGTGTTTTCTTGATTTTTCTGCCTAAGAGCCAAAGGTCATATGGAAACCTGCCCTTTGCTTCAGAAATAACTTCAGAAACCTCACTTCATGTATAGCACAAGGTGGGGCCAGGCCTCAGCATTAGGCTCCAATGAGCAGCTCTTGAAATTACAAGTCTGATGTTTGGTCTCTTTCCATGTGGGCCCCCACTATTCCCAAATCAGGCTAAAATCTGGAACAGGGCTCTCGGACCTGCACTCCCCAGCAAGGGAGAGCTCCACCACTGGAAGAACAGATGAGGGAAAAAAGGAAAGAGTTGCATGGATGCTGTAAAAGAGGTGATTTAACAGCTCTGCAATACACTGACTGCTGCACCAGCCTCTCCAAAATTGCCCTTTAGTCTTTACGAATAGGAGTTCACTTTCTGAACTTGCTTCTGTTTGGCAAGAGGCATTTGTATCACTTAATTCCATCTGCATCCTCAAATACGGGGTTAGGCAAAGCTGAAGATCTTGTCTCCTAAATAAAAGTGAATTTTGCACATAATAAATATTCCTGATACTCAAGCCATAGATTGCAGTGCTTTCAGTCTTACTAATCTTGAATGTGAAAATAGCATGAAGTCTGAATTAAGAAACAATACTTTGGTATGTACAAAATACATACCGAAAACCTGCCATCATGCAGAACTGATCTTTATAGGCTGCTAAACCATCTATAGCCTCCAGGAGATCCAAAGTAGTTATGGAATAGCACAAGAAAATGGCTCTGCAACATCTCTAAATTATTTGTTTTCTGTCCTTGTATGCAAGACATGTTTTAGAAAAAGTGTTTACTTTCTTCCACACTTGAAGTTAAAATATTCTAGTCATATATATAAAAATCTGAAGACCAGTTCCTCTGGTAGCTGCAATGCTTCCTTCATTTGCCCAGGGTCATCAAAAGCATGAACTGATTTCTTTTCTCCCAGTTTTTACTCTAAGAAATGCCTATAGAGCAAGAGGAGATCCTTTAAATATCCTTGGTTGCACAATAAAGGCGGGGTTTGTGTGAGTTTTTGGTTTTTAATTTCACACACTTAAGGTTTCCTAATTACCATTAAGCTCTAATAAACCCAAGTGAGAATACTGCAGACGTTTTTATTGAATTCTATCAAGGCTGCTTTGTGTCACCTTTCCTTCTCACTTCAGGGTAAAGGAACACCCTGCAACCAGGCATATGTGGGCTGCATGGTCTAGATGATGTATCCTGTAACATGAATTACAGCTGTAAAATGATTATCAGAGAAATCTTAGCATGCCTGTAGTGAAATTGTTAGAATTCAACATTAATTCACATCCTGAGTAACAAGGAAAGTGTTGCAAGACAATAGTTCATTTAGAAGAAAACATCTGCATTTTAACAGCATGATACCATGTTTATAGGCTGGTAACACCAGAGCTTAGTGCTTTTAGGGAAAACAAAATACAGAACAATGAGAATGTGTGGAAGGAGGCTCAGTGGGTAAAAGAAGAAATACAGGTTGAACCTTAGCCACAGGGCTTCCACAGAACTCGGTTTAACTTGACCTTGGACACAAACAAGTGGCACAGGTTGCTCAGTCACCCACATCTGCTTGTGGAACTAAGCAAGGCCACACTGCTGCAGGTACCACTTCAGGAATCAAGGTTATGAAGCACAGGCCTTGTTCTGGTTCAAAGGTACTCCAGCACTGATCACCTCCTGCCATAAAAAGCACTGGGAGGAAAGGAATTGTGTAAGGATCTACTATGCTCCAGCAAAAAGACATCCTGCAAACCAATCACCTTCTAAAGGAAATTTTTTTGCAACTGCAAAATGGCTACTTAATTCTAATTGAAGTGTACAGATCATACATAAATGCCCATACACACACTCATGCAAAGAGTTGCCAATTCCAGTAAAACTAACAAGTACTTAAAAAAAGAACCAAAAACCTCCTGAAGTTCCAAAAAAGTTCACAAAATAAACAAGTAGAGGATAACCAAATTATCACCATGCACATGACTACAATGGGACACTCCTCAAACACACAAATAGCATGCCAACTGTGTTGGGAATGCTTTAAGCCATCCATTATCAGCAATAACAGCAAGAAACCCATGATGCAGCAAGCTGGTAAGAAAGAAAGAAAAAAGGTAATAAAAGCAAAAAACTGAGGAAAAGAAACCATACTGCAAAAGCAAACAAAAGAAACCAAGTCACAACAAACATCTCTTCCTGAAGAGGTACACAAACAACTCACTAGACAAGCATGCGAAAGCTCCAATTCCTTCAAGCCACATTTCTTTTATCTACCATTCTTCCACTCCAAATCTGCCTAAAGCCTCACACACAGCTCTCAACCATCTCCTTTACTACTTCAACAAAACTCACTGTTCAAACTCCTCAGATCTGAGTATGAAGAAATTTTATTTGGGTGTTTTCAAGGAAATCCAATTGAGTATCTGTTCGTGTTGTCAGTCCAAGATCTGAGTTAATTCACTGTCTGGACATACCTGTCTGACAGAGAAATGGAGAAACTGGCGAATTCTACAAGAAGTACTTTTGGGACAAGTGCTTTTCTATACAATCTGTGATGTTTCCATACAAGAACTGAAAGCATTTTAAAACCAGAAGTTAAGACACAGCTGTCTAGTTCAGCTGTGACTGTTTTGACCTCTACAATCATCAAAATGTCCCTCTGTCCTCTGAAGCAATCCGGGGAATGAAATTTCTCTCAAGTTGCCAGTATTCCTGTGAGATATGGATAACTCTACTCTAATCCTTCTCTCCTTCCTTCCTTCAACAGAGTAGGTTTCTAGACAGTTTAGTTACTGGCTTTTCCCAAAGACAAGCAATATAATAGCTTGTATCAGAATTTACAGAGCAGCAACTATAGATTTTCTATTTTTCCTTTAAAAGAAAGGTAGTGATTTAGTTGGCTTTTATGCAGTATAGCATAAAATAAGCAAACAACAAAGGAAATAGGGTGAAAAATGGGAGAGGAAGGAGAGCAATGGAAGTGGAGGGAGGCAATTTAAGCAAAACAAGAACAATCAGGAGCTTGTTTGTTGTTGGCAAACATATTCCCTGACATGAAAAGGAGCACAGCAAATATGAGCAGATCTGACTGTTCCCCAAAAGATAAGAAATACAAGTAATATTAAAGAAAGTTTGCCTCTTGACTTCCTCCTGCTCAAACAAGCCTTGGCCACCACCCAGTGGAAGTCAATCTCCACTACAAGACTTTTACAGATAATTGCTTCAGGAGGCACTAACAGCCTCATGCATCGAGTAGCAGACATATAATTGGAGTAAAGTGCTTTAAGTGCTCTCTCTGGTGAATAACAGTCTAGTCCTTAATTTCAGCACCAGAATACATGCACTTTGACTGTTCTAACACAATTTTCAAAGATGGTAATGGTCATAAAAACAACTCTTAAAATGACATCTTGAAATTTTGTGTTTACTTTCCATCAGTGCTATCCCATCTTCTTCGGTTTACAAGTCCAAGAGAATTTTAAAGAAATTTAAGTGCCTGCACTAGAAGTTCAAGCTGTTGTCTGAAAGTCAACCTCTGCTCCTCCTCCTTTATATGCCATCATTGGCAAAGGAGCTGCTAAATGAAATACTGCTGGACAACTTGAATGGAGAACAAAATGCACCGTTTGCCTCTCTGCTGCTGTGTCACTTTCACAGTACTGACAGTAAGGAAAACCTATTTTATAAACATATGCATTCAGATAAAAAACAGAATTCTTAACAGATTTGGTCATTAGCCAGAAGATACAGGTGCCCAGCTGCACATCTCTAAGGTGTCCTTACAAAAAAGAAATTTCTAAAATTTACCACTTTGCTTTACATTCCTAATTCCACATTTCTTCCAGAAAATACACTTCCTTGAAAAGTTAGTTTTAAACAGTAATATTAGCAATGACCAACACAACTATCTGGATCATGTGTTTAAAGATCATGCAAGTTTTAAACAGTAAAGATTTTTAAATGATGCAAAGCCAAAGTTTAAAACTGCTGAGGATATATACTAACTATATTAGTATAATTCCACATATTATTTTAGTTCACAGTATTGTAAAGTAGTCGCATCACACAAGAAACAAGGCAGAAAAAATAGTTTAGTTGATTAAAACATGAAGTGCATTGTCTGAAATAGCTACTTGTGTATTCCTGAAGTACAAGAGAAAAATCCAAAATTCCTCTGAAACAAAACACAACCAAAAGAGAGACACCATCAGAAACAGGAAAGTCAGGCTGAATTACATATTTCTATTGTTTTGGCTGCCAAAAGGCTCATTAACAGGAGAAAACACATTATTTAATAGATTACTAAGGTAGTATACATTTCTGCACTATCAGTGATGACTATGTAAAATAGATAAGTGAATAAAAGATACTGATAATAAATTTAATAACATATAACTTCAAAGATAAATATCAGATAAACATTTTAAAATTTATGGCAAATGCAAGATTTGCTAGTTTTCCCTGAATACAGAAAAGACTGGGGAAAACTAGAAGAACTGCAATTTAAAGCTGGTGTTAATCATAAGGACACAGGCAGATTCCAAATTTGCCAATATTGCTTTAACATTAAGGTACAAGACCTTTATCTCTGATTTAAGGCCTTCAGCTGCTGTAAAGTCTATTAAAACTTCCAGTCCTAAAAATCCAACCCCGGACCCCTCTGCCCTCCCTTTTCAGGACACCTTATATTAAAACACAAGTGAGAAATCGTCTCAAGAACAGACCTGAGGGGCTTCAAGCCTTGAAGGTGGGCCTGGCTGTCTTGTTTACAAAGCACTGGATTAATAAACTGTTTTCAGCAACACGTTTTTAATATGGAACTTTCACTGGTAAGCACTTCTGTTTATTAAAGTCAGACACTATAAAAATCTATCCATATATAAATATTGTTTATTAAGCATTGCATTATTCATGTAGTCCTACAGGAAAAAATTACAGCAAAGCTGGAAATTCTATCCGTATCTTGTGAGCATTTATAGAATTTAGCTGCTGTTTTAAATAACAGACAAGGAAAGAATTCGCATCGAGGAATTTTGGAAATCAATGGTGTATACCAAGAAAAATCTTCTCATTATGGTCTTAACATCATCCTTGAATTAAGGAAGAGATTGTTGAACCTACTGATCCTACATTGGATCTGGCTCCAGAAGAATATGTAAAGTCACACAGATTTAGGTGAGAGCGCCGTTCAAGAACCAGCCATGATGTGGACACCCTTCATCATGTTCCAGGCAATCCAGAAAATACCAAAAGCCTTTTCTTCTTTTTGAGGGTGTGCCAGAGAAGTACCTTCAAGGACAGTTTCTAGGTACAGCTGTCACAGCCTCCCTTCTCCGAGATCTCAACAACCACAGCTTCCCAGTAAGAGGTGTGCTTATCACACAGCCCCCCTGTCTCCAGAGTTACGGGAAGAGAGGGATGTCCACCTCAGGTTCCTGCAGGAACAGCACTGGAGCTCCAACCCATCCTCTGGAGGCCGCAGTTGCAAAGTATGGGCTACCCTACACTGGTCAGCACTCAACTACAAATCAGCACAGACAGGAAGAAAAATCCATGGTCTTTTTTATGCGAAACAACCCTGGTATTGGCAAAAGCAGCTCACTGACATCCAGAATTAGCAAGATCCCCTCAACACCCAGGTTTTCTGGCTGAGCATTTTAAGGGCTTTATCAGTGAGAAAATGTTAAACAAGTCCCTTCCTTCTCTGCTCTGAAGGAAACAAGGAGCTCCTTAATTCAGTGAGAGAAGCAATGGAGAAAGTGAGCCAGAGAAAGCTACCTCAGACATAAACAGACATCCACTTAAAAGTAACACGAAAGTTATTACCTCTTTTAATATCCTACTGCAGCTTACCCTACTAGGGCAGGAAAATCTATACAGCCTAACAAAGGATGCCAGATGGAAAATTCCACCGAGCTTAATTAGCTCACTGCTATTCCTGGATGACTGATACTGATGCAACTGCAAGATGAAGATTTTTTTCTTTTTTCCTAACATGCACTTTTACTTTACTTCTTAAAGGTGTAATTCTTGCTTAGTGAAAAAAAAAATTTAAAAGTACAAGATAGGAAGCAGTGCTTTGATTTCAGCTGAGAAAACTAAAATAAACATTATTTTCTCAGGCTACAGTGAATACTTAAATGAGCAGGCTAGTGGTTTTTGTGTCTGTACCACATATAATAGTTTCATATGTTTTAGATTAAATTAGAAGAAAAACAGTAAGACTCGAGGTAGTAAAGAGAGTAGAGCCAGACATTTGTATGGGGTTTGCATGGTCAAGTTTTGGCAGCCTGTGGGAGGGACCGCACGCTGGAGAAAGGGAAGTGTGAGGAGTCCTCACTTCGGGAGAAAGAAGCAGCAGAAACAATGATGAAGTGATCACAACCCTAATTCCCTGCCCCCCTGTGCTGCTGGGGAGGAGGAGGTAGGAAAAAAATGGGAGCCAAGTTGAACCCATGAAGAAGGGAAGAGTGGGGGCAGGTTTTTTTTAAGATTTTATTTGTCACTATCCTACTCTGATTTAATTGATGATAAATTCAATTCATTTCCTCAAGTCAAGTCTGTTCTGCCCATGATGGCAATTGCTGAGCAATCTCTCCCTGTCCTTATCTTGATCCAGAAGTCTTGTTTTGTTTTGTCTCCTCTGCCCAGCTGAGGGCACATGGTATCCTACCAGGATCAACCTGCCACAACACATGAGCAAAGCTGAAAGTCTACAGAATGTTCAGAACCTGTAAAAGAATATTGCTTGAAGACAGTGATTAATAAAACCAAAATTAAAGAGTGCAGAAAATTTTACAAAATAAAATAAAACCAAAGGCTTACAAAGTTTGTATGAAGAACAAAGGAGGCAGCCTCACTCAAGTAGAGATAAGAGCAGACCAATCAGTTAGATTCCCAAGGATTAGGATGAAGGCATTTTATTTTTATTCTGTGAAAGGTTAAGTAATGTTCCTTTCCACCCCTAGCAAAAACATACCACACAGAAAGGCTTGTCCAGGCTACTTTGAAATCAAAAAGGAAAAAGCTCAATTCCAGCACCAAAATACACTTTACTTTGGCTTTACTCTTCCTGTTTTAAAATAAAACCTCCCTCATTCACGTTGAGGGGGAAAAAATCCCAACACACAAAAGACATTTTATTACTGATTTTGCTTTAGCTACCAAAATTAAGAACCAATGTGGCTCAAAACAATTAGCATCCTGTCTAACCATATCAGAAGTTACAACTAAGCGTGCACAGTATGAAATCAAACAACTGCATCCACTGCCAAAGTGTCTTGGCAAGAAGACACAGCCACCATTCTTTGCTGTTGGTATCCACAAGAAGACTCCTTGAGACTCACACTTTCTGTCACAAGGTGGGTGACTCTTATGTCACCTAAAGCCTCCTTGAACTTTCTATGAAAATCTAGAGTATTCTCAAACAAACTTTCTCTTGAAGGCATTATATGTTCTACCAAAACAAAGGCCTTAAATAAGTTAGGAACACACTTTCTGCCTCCTTCATCAAGAAGATTTCCAGTAAATTCTGTATTTTCCACAGAAAATCTCAACATCACCTACATGCACATGATTTTCTAGGCTGGAAGATACACTACCTCCATCAAGTAGCAAACCACAAAAATCTTCCCCAATTCTTCCCCTACCACAGTTTCAAGGGGAACTTTTCACTGATGAAATTTACTTTAACACATCCATTAAAAAAAATCTATGCATCTGCAAACACTGAAGTTGTTGGGATAACTGCCTCACTGCTCAACAGAACCATGGAGATACACATTTGTATTTAATATTTAAGAAACAGGACTCCTATGACCTATCTCCTTGTAACGTGGTGGTGTGGAGCTGATGTCAAAGGACTCAGCTGCTCGTATTTGCCACCATGGCATCCACTGTGACAAGATGCCTGAGACAGCACCTGGCTGAAGAGCAGCAACAAAGAGCAACTTCTTCTGAAGAGAAAGTCAAGATTAAAACTTAGCTTGGGGAAAAAGGTGGAGAGAAGGTAGAATGGGAATGCTGTGGTGAGAAAGGGGAAGCAACTGATTAAAAGGCAAGAGCAGAAACCAGACTCAGACCTACTGTGGGTGGAAGAAATTCTGCTGGACAGATTGTACAGAAATTCAAGAAGAGGGCAAAACACAGGAATAGGGAGCAAGAGACATGGGAGCTCTGACTAGAACCAAAGTAAGAAACAAATATGCAGAAAGTATTTGTACTCCATAGGAACAGATCTGCTGAAGAACCAGATGAAACGGGTGGGTTTTTGTGATGAGTAGTTCTGACCCAGCCCAATACTGAGTGAAATAAATAAGGTCTGCAGAAAAAGAAAAATTAAGTTCATTAATGAAAGAACAAATTATCACAACAGTGCTACACAGGCAACCTTTATTCTGACACTTCTTAACTTCTGAAAGCTAACCACAGCAACTTAATAAAGTTACTTTCAAGGCAAATTCTACCATGTTTGTAATTTTTAAAGAACATTTTCTCACATACTTTTCTACAATCAGCAAGGATAAAGTAAAAGGACTGAGTAATCACAAGAAAAATTCTAATTAAAGCCTATGGAGATAGGGATAGAAAAGAGAATCAAATCTTAAGAGGAAGAAGAGATCCTATACATTTCATAAGTAGGGCCATATGAAACAACCATCTCTTATTTGCAACCAAAAAGCACAAAGGCTAAGAAGAAACAAAGAAAATTATTCTATTAAACCCCAGCAGGTCTATCACTTGCAAATAATCAAAAATCTGGATTTGACTAACAGAAGAAGCCATTTGACCTGAAGTTCGGTCCATATCTAATCAATCTACAAAACAGACTGGATTCTCAGACAATGCAGTGTTTCAGACACTCTGAAACCTTGATATTTGATCCTCTACCTGAAAGGTTTTATAAATTCAAGTTAATAAAACTACTAGAACATGGTATTTTTCAAAGTGCTTTGCTATTAGTTTAAAACCAGTAAACAAAACACCAGAAGAAGAGGAAATTCATGAAAGGAGAAGTGCTGATTTTACACTGTAAAATATTTTTGGGTAAAAACTCCCCGAATTTATGCAGTGATGAAGAGGAAAATATTTGCACAGTTTTCAACAGCATGAATTAACATTTAAAAAATTAACAATGTGTGAATAGTTCCAAGTATCTAACTCTGCATATGTGCAAGTTTCTTACCAGCTACTGGTAAATCCAGCTTTGCTCGTTTCAATTCTGATATAGAATTTTGGAGCTGCTCTATTACAAAGTCATCTTCATAGAAGAAATCCTTGGCTAAAGACTCCTGCAGAAATTCTACAAGCTCTTCCATTTGTAATTTCATCAGATGCTCTATAGAAGGAGAAAATATTACATTATACATTAAGATATCTTGATAATGAACACTCAAAAATGTACTTTAGTCATTAGGTGCTTTTGTTTTCAAAGTAGAATGAAAAACACTTGTTAATTAGGCAGATAACATATTTCTACAACCAGAGATCTAAAAATATATTAAAAATTCACTTGCATGTCACCATGGAAATCCTTTCTACACATTATTCTCTACTTAGAACAGTGTCTTCCAAAAAGGGGCATCTTCAGAAAACTAACTACAAGTCACCCTCCTTCAGCCTTCTCATGTCCAACAGCTTCAGGTCTTTATTTGTCAGCCTGCATCCTCAACTTACAAACACTGCTGTAGATGTGTACAATAAACCCCATCTCTCTTATTAGGAGCTCTGAAAAGCAGAAAAACATTTTAAAAATCACTATTTACAGTACCCTCATTCACAACTGAATTAACTCCCAATGAAATGATGATGGCAGTTCACACTTCAGAACCATTGCTTCAGGCTCTCTGAAAATTCAGGTCATATTTTGAAAGTCATTTTACAGTTATCAGATTATTTTTCTTTCCCTTTTTACACAGCAGTAAGGTCATGTGGATTGCAAGGCTATAACTGCATACCTATGTCGCTTTTTTCATCATTTGTATGTCATCAAAAGTTTCAGAATGTATAATTTCAATATGGAAACCATAAAAATGTTTTGGTGCTGTAATAAAAATGCTTTTGCCATGTATTCCACAATGACACTTTGACTGGGTAGCTATACCATCCACATTTTTGAGGGTAGACAAGAAACTGGAAAACAAATCAGAATCTGTCTTCTGCCAGCTTCTCTGCCAGCCTCTCATCTCCTCTGTTGCCATGAGGTTCTCTCAGTGTTTGATCATGGAGGAAGTTGCTGTGCACTTGCTAAGCAAGCAAATCCACACTCAAGACTTTTTCCTCAGGCCTTTCCATTAAAAGAGTTGGGAATAACAAAAAATGTCAAGTAGATGTGTATTTGCAAATAAAGAAGAAAAACCAAAATGCTAAGCCTAATGATTTGCCTCTACATGTTTAGCTTTCTCAAGTGCAATAATGTAAAAAGTAACCTTTTCCATTTTTCAAAGCAGTTTACGAACAAAGTAATGAGGACACCCCAGTGAGACAGTGAGGTAGCATCACCACAGTTCAAGAAGGATAAACTAGCAAGGAAATTATGACATTGATTCTGCAGGCCCCATGCAAACCCCTGCATTTACAGAGAGTCAAATGACTTCACTCAGAAAGCCAAAATCCCACAGGAAGAGTGTCTCAGACTCGAGCTACAAGGTATCATCCTTAGAAACGCTCAAGTCTATTTAGAAGCCAAAATCCACCCTCAAAAGCTTTTTGGGTCCTTTGGAACTTAGGATGCTAAGTCACTTAGGGTAACCAAGCATAGATGCTTTAGACAGTTCTATTCAAAATCTCAAATTTTACCTCACCCAAAGTCAAGAGATGGAGAAGGTCACACAGGGTAGACTACAGAAATTCTGGATTTTAATTACATTCTTGGACAAACAATGGTATCACCACACAGACTGGTGATTCCTTGTTGCTGAGTATTAGCTCGTAGATTTTCAGCATTTAGTGGCACACTCTGGACTCTCTGTGTGCTTTTTTAATTAATTTAAATCGTGTTGGGGCTAACAAGCCATTTCCAGACCATGGAACTACCACACTTTTCCCCACTGTTTAGTCAGCAATACAACTCACTTCAGGTCCAAATAACTTTCTTACTCTAATAAATACTTCTCTTTGACAAGCACACTGCATTGGGCCCAGCTGAGATGGAGTTAACTTTCCCCACAGCTGCCCTCCCGGTGCTGTGCTGTGCACTGGTGTCTAGAAAGGTCCATCTCCTTTCCTCCATCCCCCAACCCTGCTGGAGGAGCGGAGGGATAGAGCAGCTTGGTGGCCACCTGGATCCAGCCAAGGTCAACCCACAACACACACAGACATTAACAAGGCAAAGATATTTAACTTTTTGTGCATAAGGAATGAAAAATACCTGTCAGAAACAGCATAAGGCAAATGGGATACTAAGGTCAAACTACACAAAATCAGATCAAAACTAGATGAACCTCTTTTTAGGTTTCAAATGTTTGAGAGACTTCTTACTTCTGTGCAGTTTCAGAATTGTGTAAGACATAGCAGTGAGAATCCGCTCTCCTTCAAGTATGTAGATATCCCATATCCTGAGGCTTAATGTAAAGGGAGTCTGCAATGACAGAATCAGGCAATGCTGTGAAAACAGTCTGCCCCAAGTCACAATTAAAAACAGCAACAGAAAGAAAGACATACTCACACGATCAAGAAAACACTGGAAAAACCACTTGGTTGTGTAAAAGCTGGTGGGCATTTCCTGGGAGTCCTGCAAACAACAGAGAAGTTGAAAAATACTTTCAAAAATTCAAGTAATGCCTTCCACTGTCCATGAAAAAACATTTTCCCCTTCAGGCCAATGTACTCAAAGAGTCACTCAACAAAAAATTAATTAAACTATATAAGACACTGTTACTTCAATCCAAGAGATACAATTCTGGTTTTTATAGCTTTTCTTCATCAATTTCACCACCTGAAGAACATGCACTTGGAAATGCAGAAGTATTAATACATCCTAGATTTTTATCATGATCTTGTGACAGAGGTAGCAGAAGATAAAATCCTCTCTCACGAAAATAAATCAATATTCTGGAACAACCGAAGGTCAGGCACTGGGTCCATTACGTCTTTCATTTCTCTGTAGCAAGGCTGCCAATTCATGCCAAAGGTTGAAAGGACTTTGTAACAAAAATACACATCCACCGGAAATGACTGTGAAACAACCAAATTCTTTGACCACTGGGCCTCAAACAGGATGTAGACTGATAAGGAATTTTATTTCTTAATTAAGGGGCCTAATTTCCCCCCAAGCACTGATAATCCATGTGGTATGACACCCACTCAAAGACTGCTAAAGCTTCTCTGCAGTTTCATGGAGCTCTTCAAAGTCCTTTGCACAGTGAAAAAAAGGAAGGAAAAGCTGAAAAGTTAAGAAACCCTGAATTTTAACTGTGGGATAACATCATATTCTATGCTTGCCAGATTCAGCTTTTCCAAAAATTATGGACCAAATTTGAGAACTTGGTTATACAAACACTGAATAAGCAATGGGCCAAATCCCTTTGGGTTATGTGCAGGCTTTACTTTTGTCTTTCAGGAGTTAACACTGGCTCATTTTAGCGACACACTCACAGGAAGAGGTGAGGAAAAAGCTGTTGTTGCAAGTGAGCATCTCTAACACTACCTTTTAAGAACTGGAGATGGATTCTGGCAGTACCAATGTACTGTAAAAGGAAATTCTTGATGCCTACTGGAAGGGTATTTTTCTCCCATTAGAAGAATAATTGACATCTTAGAATAAATACACCCAATAGTAGGGAAAAAAAGGCGTATTATTTTTTATTTAAGAGATAAAACTCTACATGTAGCTTCATGAAAACAGAAGTACTTTAAAAGGACCATTAACCCCTCTTATACAGGTTATTTTTTAAACAGAAGTTAAAACTGGTTGTTCATAAAGTCACCTCTGTCCAGAGATGAACCACAAAGCTAAACACACAAAAACCCCTTGAGATAAAATGTTCTACCATCAGCTTGCTTACAGCAGCTCACACAAGGCCCAACAGAAGAACCACACATTGCCCTTAACTCAGAGGTCCAAAGTGAGACAGAAACCCAAATTACTGACTCTTCGGATCCAATTTTATCATAACTCTGCCAAGGGGCACCATATCTTTGTCCATAATGAAAACAACAGCACATCTGCTTCTTAAAGCTTTGCATTTTTTCCTGAGGTTTGAGTATTCTTGATCTAGTGGGTTCACCTGAATTGCAACAAGGTAGGAAGCTGTAAATTAGCACTGCTTGTATTGTGAAATAAATACTTACCAAATGCTGCTTCAGTTTGGACAAAAATTTCTTCAGTATTTTGTCATGATGTTCCTGAAACCTCAACAGTTTTGGAAAACCAGGAATAAAAAAACCTAAGAAAAGAAGTTGACCATTTAACAGGTGTTTGTTCTATAAAAATGACATTAAAAAAGGCATTAAGACTCCAAGAACATTATCCTTCTGTAAGACCACTGAATCTGAACAGATATTCATAACGATATTCTGATGTTTCTATACAGATATGCACATACTCCTGCCTAAATAGCTACAATCAATAGTAGTGACTTATTAGATGAGTGACTTAGTGACTATCATTAAATCAGAATGACAAATGACAGCAGATCCATCAGTCCTACATTAGTCAACCCAATACAAGGTCATGTGGAAACCACATTTATCATTATTCTTTAAAAGAAAACAAAACAAAGAATCACAACCCACACCCATTAAAATTGAAATTATAGCCCAGAAAATTCATGATAGAAGGGCAAACAGCATAGGTATCTACTAGAACTGTCTGCATTGACAAAAAGACCATAAAAAAGACAAGAGGGATATTCCAGCAAGACAAATATCATTATTATATACTATAAGCAAGGAATGTGAGCTCACACATCTGAAACAAAGGGCATAAAAACTCCCATCTAATAGTTTTAGTGATCATACATGGAAAAGGAAAGCTCTAAGATCCCCTTCCAACTGAGGTATCAACAGAGTTAAAAAATGGCCCAGAGCAAACACATAACAAAAGGCAAGAATCACAGACAGACACTGTTACATAGATCTAGTACAGCAGTTCCCTATTCTTAGGATTAAAAAGGTTATAAAAAACCCCGAATATATTTTAAGCAGTATGAAAACTGGAAGAACAACTATGGACCCATAGTAGCCATACCACTTCAAAAAAAAAAAACAAAAAAAGGAAAAAGGGATGACTAAAGAAGTCCCAAACCCAAAAGCAAAGTCTTTCCAAAAAACAGTTGTGCAATTCAGGAATTCAGGACATAGTCACTAAAACACAAGCTTTACTACCTCAGATTCACACAGGTTTAGTATTTCATAGATACAAATGCAAATTCTACAATACTTAATTGTCATGTTGCATATCAGGAAATTTCAGTAACACAGGCAAGGCATTTGGTTTTTTTTCTTACTGTAAACAGTGAATGACTACACCAAAGCTAATCAGACATCAACAGCAACAATAAAGGTTCTTTTTCCATGGAAGATTGCTCTTTCACGTTTTTATACACCAACTCATTATGTTGAATTTTTAAGACTACAGAAAAGATCAATGGGAAGACCTTCCAAAAAAGCAGATAATTTTCAGGGTCAGATATCTGTATTTTATCATTTAGACTTCACATCATCCATACAATATGAAATACCCCAGAGACCAAATTCATCTCTTGATTTCAAGTGGTGTTGTATTAGAAATTAGTCTGGCTAACAGGCTTCACCCAAAAAGTATTCCAGGTTGCCATACCACAGGTAAAAGAGAAAAACACATGAAAAACCTTGTCTGTGGGAAGGAGCTTTCAACCATCCTAACCTTGCCAATAGGATTCTACTTGAATTACTCAGCCCACTCCCATGATTTCCACACAGAGATGCCCTTTTCAAAGAACCATCTGATGGTCAGTGGCACCAAGTGCAATTAGAAAAGTTTTTCTTCATGGATATTAGCAAATTGGAATTGAAATTACTTAAGCTTTAAAGAGTTGACAAACAGTGCTTTAAGCTACCTTCCCCGAAGAAGAACACAGAAAGTGCAAACTGTAATATGACATCAGTTAAATCAGTTTTAAAGTTTCCTTTCCAGAATCTACAGTGATATTTACATATGCACAGTGACATAAACTCATTTAATATGGATACAATCTAAGAATCACAGGAAATCCAGGTTGGATGGGACTTGTGGAGATTATCTGGTCCAACCGGCTGGAAGCAGAACCTTAGACCAGCCTGCAACATTCAATAAATGATAAATTGGGAACGTATGAGTTATAATTAAAGTTTTATCAGCCTATCTCTAAATGCAAACTTGCCTAACAGGCACTGCCAAAACAGTTTCAACATGTATAATAAAGCTGTGGCATGAGGGCCCTGTGGAGGAGCTCATCAAGCCTTGGGCTACTCAAAGCTCCCTCCTTCCCTCTCATGTCACCTGACAGATGTGTGATAGGAATGAAGGAGAGGAAGAGGGATGTCTGCAACATCCTGAGCAACAAATCTGCCCATGTTCACCCTCTCATTCATCAGGCACATGATCAGGTAAATAAGGAGCTGACTTTGACTTACTTCCCCCAAAACACCTAGAATTTTCCGTGAGCTTTGAGGAGCTCAATATTCTACACGGTTGCAGCTGCACAGGTTTGGATTATTATGAAATCTATAGATTTTTTGTAACATGCTTTTAGTCTGTGTTGTAATTGTGTAAAGCTCCAAGAAAATCTTTTGACATTTGACAAATTCAAAATTTCATTTATGACACTGACATCAGATCACACTTTTTTTCCTCCCCCAGAGTCGATAGCTTTGCAGAACTGTAAACAGCAAAATAACAAGCTATCCCTCTGTTTTGGGGGTGGAGAACATCCAAGAACACTGAAAAGCCTGGGAAGGAAGATATCACAGAATGAGAAATTCTTCAGCAGGGAAAAGCAGTTAGAGCTTGTTGGAAGTTTGCTAAAAAGCCCAAGTTCTGGATGACATTTACTTTTGCAGACTTCCAAGAACCACAGCTTTTCTGAATCACCACAACTGTGACATCACAAAGGTTTTGGAATTCCTGGACTTGTTCCGTACCAATAGCCACGGAATATGCATAGATCATACTAAATCTGGCATGGAAAGACAGAACTACCAATAACAGAAGAGCAACAATACCAAGAGAGCAGGAAATTCTGTGTGAGGCAGAAATAAAACTGAGAAGCCTGAAGCTCATGCCTAGACTCAAGTCCATTTTTTACTGTAGGTTCCTGCCCTGCCAAATGATAGCACAGCTGCAATATTATTTAACACATTCTGTATTAGGTTTCCACTACTATTTTATTACTATATAGATGTCTACATAACCAGCTTTCAATTGGTTACATTTCCTGAGAGAATAAGAGAAGAGAAAACCATCTGATTTTCATTAAGAACTATTTGAAAGATATCACATATAAAAACCATTACTTACTCTTATGGACGAGAGCTCCAGTAACATCCAATACCTCATGCAAGTATAAAGCTCCCATTATGTTTTATTTTTGACCAATCAGAACAGCACAGTTCCATTTTCCAATAATTTACAGATTAAATAGGACAGGCTGAAACCTAAATGTACTGACATGAAACTCCATACCATGCATAGCGTGCTTTGGACCAGAGAGAAGTTTCACCAAGGCCCAGAAGGCATCTTCTTCATTCATGTACATCAGGAGCAAAGCTGTGATCTGGCTCATTCCCTGACAGTATCCAACTTCCTGAAAATCATACAGTGGCAATATTAAAAAGCTGGAAACATAAGCATCATAGCCATGAGATTTTAGCTTTTCCTTGAGTTACTGGAGGAAAGATGATGCCTGTCCTGATGGCAAAGCTTCCCACCAAACATGCTTCGTATTTAAACATAAAAAATATTGATAGACAGAAGGGATGATGCACAACCCTCCAACTGCAAAGTAACCTGGAAGTATTGATTGCTCATTAGAACTCACTACCGATGAACAAAATCCTTGGTCAGTACTAATATTTTCAAGTTACTGTATCATCTTATTGTCCAATGGATGCATTTCTCATTTAGTTGTAATTTGGGGGGTTTTATGGAGGGTGAGAGTATCTGGCTTTGTTCTGGTTTACAGCCAGGGCACCATCTGGTAAACACAGGATTTTTCAAGAGTGACCTGTAACTATAAACTTGCTGAAGTTTAGCAGCCCAATAGCAAGGAACTGTAATAAACACAAAGAAAAATTTTTTTGTTCCAAAACTAAACTTGAGTACTTCCTCTGCTATTAATTTTGAATTTTATGGCAGGAAGCAGCTGTCACTATCATTCAGCTGCTCAGATAACCCCATTAATAAAGTATTTGTAAGGACAATTACTTAATTGTTGAGTAAGTTTTTCAGGCTTACAAGTTCTTAGTACAACTTCGTTCTAGAGATAAAACCAAAGCATCAGAACTGCTACACATTAAGAGGAAAAATACAACAACAGAAGTGCAAAATAAAAACTTCACTAGAATATTCTCATCATTACACTTTAATGATTGATTTTAAACATAATTATTCATGCAACTTGAAAATACTAGTCTAATGTTTTATAGGAAGTATAAAACATCAGACAGAAAGGTTACATTTCCTAGGACCTTGAAAAAATCCAAACAAACCAGTATTTAATTCAAGGAACTGCTTAATTTCTCTTTCCTCTTCTGAAGTTAACATATTTTATATTGACTTCTAGGGACTTGCTGATGGATACAAAATGGAAGATATACAGAAATGCTCAAAATGGGCCCAAGGAATGAGGGGACAGTGCATGAAAATCACAGTTAAATGTGGACACGATGGCATTTCTTTTTCTTCTATTTTTAGCATACAGCCAAAAGACATTGCAAAATACATAAGCTTCTAACCCTTATGATACAGTCTGGAAAGCCCACTCTAATAAATTCCCATCCAGGACTGCAGCCAAGACCAAGGGCTTACGTAAAGAAGATGCAAACTTTTAAACCAATTTCAAATTTTTAGAACCTTTCAGGTTATGAAATACACCTGTGGACTCCAACATGCATCTTTCTGCAGTATTTTCCTCTCCATCATTCAAATGAAAGGGAGGCAGATAATACAATGGGAGGAAGTTATCAGTCACATAACACTCCAGCATAACACAAATCCATTATTCTTATTAAACACCATCCTTGGCTTCAGCCAAATGGTAAGCACAGCTCAGTCTGTCCAATAAAACTCATAATTGAGATGCTTTATTTTAACTTCAGCTCAAAACATGTCAACAAATAATTTATTTCTGTGTAGTTCCAAAGGTCTCTGAAATGTTTGTTGGTTTTTTTAGGGAGAAAGAGATGCAAATTATCTTACAGCACATTCAGAGAAACCATATTTAAGTGTGAAGGAACACAACTTACCGTATTATATATGGAATATGCAGCTAACACATGGAACAAAGATTGTTGCCTGGAGAAATAAGAGCAGAAAATGAAAAAAATATAGTATTATCTTTTGTAAAAACAGAAAAACATAGAAGGAGTAAACTGGATTTTGGAAGTATGTTTTCCCAATTTAACCTGTCTAGCACTGAAGAACAGGATAAACCACACTTCACAACGATACGTGCTTCTGATTTCAAGCCGATTTCGAGTAAGGCACCTTTATGATGTTTTACATGTTGAAATGTTTCAAAAAGTATCAATAAATACTTTAGAAGAGAGTGATGGCACATCATCATTTTTACAGACAGGTAAAGTAAAACATTGCATGGGTGACATTTCAAACACTGATTTATTCTGAATGCCAAAACTGAAACTCCCCAAACCTGACTTCTGTGCTTGCAGAACACTAACAGCTGTTACTGATTCCAAACAGGAGATGTAGAAGTGAAGATGTGAAATACACAAAGCAGCCACAAAGGTGTCTTAATCTTGGCACCAAAATTAGAGTCTGCTCTAGTGACTGCTACTGTCAAACTGAAGAAAAACAATATCAACTCTGGCTCAGCATCCTGTGCTCAGCCCTCTGTTGATCCCCAGGTACTTCAGAGCTAGAATTACAAAGAGCTTTGTAGAGGTCCTTTGCTTTCTATGAAACAGTCTAACCTGTGAAGGTAGCCACACAAAAAACCCCAAACAACAACAAACCAACCAGCACAACTCTGCTCTTTCCAAGTGGTATATGAAAGGTGAAGAGCTCTCATAAGCAACTTTTAAACTCACAGCTACTTTTTGTCACCTGTCCAGGAGAGAATGCCTACTTCCATCTACAAATAAAACTGCTAAAATTTAACAGCTGAGTTTTGCATGTTGTCCTTTTTCTGTCCAGCACAATTTTCTCCCTGTTACTAATCAGTGAATGGAAAGAGGTATTAGCAGGCTAAAAAAATAGAAAGCATAAGCCAGAAGGTGCCTATTTGCTTTTGGGAAGAGAATTTATACTTGGAGAATTTTATCAAAACATCTACATTGTGGCATTTTGGTTTACCCTCTTGCAGAACTGAAGTTTAGCCATTCTCCACTGACCAAAGAAAAGTGTAACAAGGTACTACACATTGAGCTGGAGCCTCATTTCACAAGGACAAATTAACAGTTCCCCAATGTACACAGGAACCTCCTGTACCCTCAGCTGACCATATGAAACTGAACGTAGGAGCTCAATCTCATTCAGTTACATACACAGAATAATGGTGATTTTAGTATTATTTACACTAAAATGGTAGCACTAAAGACCTGTAAAAGAATGAACCTTCAAAGACATACAGTCTACTTAAAAGTCAAACAAGCTATTGACTTACCCAGGGGACTTTATTTCACTGCTATGTGAAATGATTTCTGATTTTTTCATCGAGGCATTGCTGGAAGTGCATAATATATGTACAGTAATTCCAAGATCTATTCCAAGTGTGAAATTGCTTTAGGCAGCCAAAGGCTTTCCTGTGGACTCTGAGGGCATGGTTACAACAGCCACAGGGACTGGAGCTGGCTCTGCTTGTGTTAACCCCAAACTGATGAGGCAAGGAGCTTCTGCTGACATCTGAAATGCGTGCACAGAACCAAGAGAGGCCCAAGCAGCACAGGCACTGACAGCCCTGCACAAATGGACCTGAACTGCACTGGCTGCACGGAGCAGCCTCAGCTTGGGAATCTCTGCTCTGTGCTCCTTCCTTACAGCCATCACAGAAATTCCCCTGATTTAGAATTTTTCCACAAAATATCTAGAATAACAATGAAAGAAAATGTTTCTTTTATTATCACATTAAAGTCCATAGCTCTGCTTTTTGAGAACAGCAGACTACCATAAAATCTGCCTTGGCAAGAAAAGGAGATTAAAAACTGAACTAATACAGAGACAGAAGGGAAAAATATCCTCTTCTTCTCAGCAGGGTGCTGATGCTGCAAGTGAGCAACAGTACTGATGTTTGTATCCCCACTTTTTCCACTATTAAGCATTTTTAAAGATGACAGCTGCCTAATATTCCTCATCTAGTGGCAGCAAAAAATAACAAAAACAAAACATTCTGAAGAAATTCAAAAGTATTATGGCCTACAGTTGTAAAAAATTAAATGCTCACATACAAAAATACCGCTTTTTATTTGGTTCTGAATTAGATACTGGGAGAAGAAGAACACGAAATCCAAAGGAAGGCTAAAATCTCTGGGAAGGTGGAAGTTTCCTTACTTTACACCATATCTGTCCCGAAACATGATGTGGTCTCTGTACGTCCGGTTCACATCGAGGTCAATTTGCCGGATATCTGGCGACGACCCTCGTGCTTGACACTTCAATTTCTGGGAATACGGTAAAGAACAGAAATAAAGTTTAAACTTGTGAACTCTAAAATAGCAGAAATCTGCTTGACAGTACAGCCATATTGAAGTAATTACCATCATGTGATTATAAACAATACAGAATAGCAACTCACGAGATTAACAGTTTTAACTTCCAAAATAAGCATATACATGTACAAATTCTGTGAGTCAGAAACAGCCACAGAGTAAAGATGTAGAAAGACCAGTCCCATGCATACTTCTTTTTGACACATCATTCACTACCCATATTTAAGGCTGGTTCAGTATTTCAAATTTCTTATTGCCATTTCTCAAGCAGGCACAGCACCAGAGAAAGACAGAAAATTAATTTTGCTACTCAGGAAAAGGAACCTGAGACGCAAGTGCTCTAGACTAGGCTTTAAGAAAATGATTTAGTGTGGTTTTCATACTTTTTCTGTCGTTTTCTCTAGCAGAAGTAATAGTTACATAGCTGCCAGTTATTATCTAAGTACAGATAATGGACATTTCTCTAGTAATTTCCTCTGTCTTTCTGTTCTAATCTAATTTAGCTGTAGAATGTGTCTACTTTAGCGGTTGCTTTAGTGTTTCATAATTAAATCCATTTTTGTAATTGAATACTTATGAAGCCTGCACAGGTTTAGACTGACACCTTATTTTTTGCACTTAAAATAATTTTCTCTTGACACTCGTTCATTTATTCTCACTTCTGTCCGTGAAAGTTGAGTTTGCAAGACCCTGGATTCAATATGGTATTTTCAAAACATTACTTCTGACTATCAGAGAATACCACAGACAATCAAAAGGCAAAACTCTATGGGCTCTGGTTGCAAGAAAAGAAGAGTAAAGACAAAAATAATAATGACAAAGGGATCAAACAGGGAGCAATAACATGCATTGAGTCTGTTGAACATAACCAGAAGCTTTAGGCACATGAGGAATTACTTGTAAGTCATTGAACCAACACAACACTAACCACAATCTCAGCTATGTGCACCTGTCAGTACAATTTACACTAAACACCCAGAATGATTTGTCCCCCAGACAGACAGAAAGGCAGCAAAGGGAAAACTTCTGGTTTTAAATGCCAATGATTTGATGGAATATAGGAAAAGGAGCACCCTGAGCCCTTGCAATTGTGGCAGCTGCATGTGTGAGAGAATAGAAAGGCACCGAAAGCTAGAGAAACAGGAAGGACAGAAGGTTAAGAACTGGTCTTTCCCCGGCAAAGAGAAATGAAAGAAGCTATTTGACCTACAACAAACATGTATTATCCTTCTAAATTTAGGGTGTGCAGTTTGTAAGTGACACTTGCAATGAGCACTGTTAATATCACTTCAGGAAACAGGAAAATAGAGAGCAGCAAGATGAGTTTATCGCAAATAAATCAGATAATGATGGAAGAAACTCTTTCTACTTCTGTATCTGAACTACAAACACTTCTTTGTTTTGCACTGAGCATTAGATGACATTAATAATTTCTGAAGATTATTTCACCTATTTTTAAATGCTTCTAATTTTACTTGGCATTCTTTCCCACAACTACATTATTCAGCATTAGTTCTGTTTTACCTCCTTTGGATCTCCCACTAGTCTTACTGAGGGACTTAAACAAAATATAATAGTCAGAAAGAGCAGCCTGTTAGACTAAAGAGTGAGAAATATGAGGGGGGTAACAGACATCAAAATTTAAATAACACTGATACCAACACCAATCTTTCTTAAGATTCCTCATCTACTCAGACTCAGCTCAGCTTTTGAATAAACAGCCTTTTTCCTAGCTAAAACAAGCAACAGAGTGCAATGTAATTTGTTAATAAAGCCTGTAGTTTTAGTATCTGATATTTTAAAATTAATATTAAGTAGAAATTCCACAAACTCACATTGTAAAAGTCTTTCATTTCTTCTTTCATCTTAGGAACGTCAAGCAGCAAAGACCAGACTTGCCCTCTGAACTGCAGTGGGATCCCTTTGTAAATTCTCCTATGAAACTGCAAAAAAAGAAGATAAAAATGCAGCACAATTTACAATGCTCTGAATAAAAGGAACACTGATGCAAAACATGCTAAAGAGAAAAATGCAATTACACCAACTGCCCTAGGAAGGGGATGACCTGCTGAGGACAAAGTGCTCCAGCGTGTTTTAAGGGTCAGAACATGTCCAGTAATGCCATTTGGGACCTCTTGACAGCATCCAGAGGCAAAAGGACAAAATGGACACATAGGCCAAACCATCCCAGGTGATATTTTCAAGCCAGGACTTTTGCATGTAGGAAGGTCTATCAAAATTGTATCACCTTTGCTGAGCAAATTTTGTAATTTAGATCCCAAAAATCAGATTCTTAGCAACACTATTTCAGGATAAGCCAGAAATAACTCACTGTAATTACAGCCTATATATAGAAATAGCAAAAGGCAAGCAGCAAAATCACAAAGCTTTAAAAATTATCAGTAAAAAACCAAAAGCAGAAACGATTTTTTTATTTTTTAAAACTGTGACAGTATGCTGAAATGTATGTATGGAAGGAAACAAACTGTGAGATCACAAAAAACCAGAACGTGCCATTTCTAAAGATAACAGATTTCAGATTCTATTGCTAAAGTAATAATCAGTTTCCTACATGCATATTAAAACATTTTCAAAAAAACCAACAAAAAACACAAAAAGATATTATCATCTTTTGGAGACATATCTAAGACAAGGGAAATAAAAAAGACAACTCTGACAAAGAAAATGAACCTTTGTGAAGTTATGTTTTTACCATTATTTTAATGATTACACAAGGAGACAATTAGATTTAAAAGAGAACAAACCACACACAACCTCTCTCAAATTTTTTCTTCATGTTTATCCTACGATGGAAGTTAGACCTTAAAAAGTTCAGCTGAAAAAGCTACCACTTCCTTTAAACATTTTCATAAAAGTTATGTTTGCAGTAAGAAATATTTTAAAAGCAACGTCCTCCTCAAAGACAGGATTGTTTTTCTTTTCACGTATTTCACATCTCCAGTTTTGGAAAATTAATGAACCCCTCGTTGCAGTATATTTCCAAACCTCCTGCCATTTGGAATATATCGGCTCTTTAAAGGTGTCTTTAATGCCAACAAGGATTTGTGTCTGGATTGCAGAATCTGTAACTCTTGCACAAGTAAGGTTATGAGTTTCTTCCCTTGTTCCTTTTTCAAATGAAAAATATAAACTTGTATAAGATACAGCAGCCATCCTGGAGGCTGTCCACAAAAAAAATGTTGTGCTTCATAAAGAAAAATTTGCTGCCTTAATATTAAGAATGCTAAAGCAGCAACACTTGTAGTGTGAGCACAGCAGTGCCAGTGCAGTTCCTTCTGTAGAGATGAAGGAGAGCACAGAGAGCTCCAAAGCAGCCTTCCCTACAGATGGATACCCTGAGCTCAGGTCACAGTATTTCAGGGTGTGTCAACACAGACACAAGGGTAACTGCTTGTGGGAGAGAATTCAGTCTTTTGAAAGCCAAACGCCCCCAACTGCAGTGGAGTCATCCTAGAAAGAGATTCGCCTGTCTACTGGAAGGCAGAATGAGCCAAATTTGCAGTGTCTTTTCTGGAAATTAGGAAGAAAACTAGGGGGAAAAAAATACAGTGATCTATGTCCTCAGTGATGGGTAGTTCTAGACCCCAGACCCATGTACAGCAACAGAGTACCTTCACAACAAACATTTTTGTCAGCTAATTAGAATTTTTTAACTCATTTTCAAACGTCTCCAAGAACAAAAGGTTAATAACAAAGACAACTGGTTGAAGAATAAACTCTCAAGACTACTGTTGTATAAATTAATATTTTGGGAGAAAGTCAGGTGGATATAAAAGGCCAGAAAAAAGCTTTTGTAATAATAGCTTCTTATCCAAACAGAATTAAAACAATTCAAACCATCCATCCAAAATGTGGAGATATTCAGGGGTTTTCTGGAAAATAAAACTGAAGGAGAAGAACCTCCAGTTTCAGAGGAGTCCTTGGCATTTACAATTTTCCCATCTTCTGCACTGCCTAGATTGAAACAGCCAAATGCTACAAGAGCCCTTAAAGCAGTAAGTAAAAACTGAGACAGAAAACTGTGGAAGCACATTTCACAGAAAAGTTTGAAAAGTGAGTTGCAAATATAACTTTAAAAAAGAGCAGAAAGGACAGAGAGGTGAAAAGTTTCATCAGCCCACTACAGCTATGCCAAAAAAAACAGGAGGAAAGCAAACAGTTTCAGTAGCTAAGTTCTGAATGATTGCACTACCTGACAGAATAAACCCAAATAACATTCACAGCTTCTTGCAAACCATTTTAGATCTGTGTTCAGCTGACTCTGCTGTTCCAACTCTTCTTTTATTGAGGTAGAGAAAAGCTCTCAGCCGTCACTAGATCCTGCCGACAGACTCAGCAGAACACCAGACCAAAGACTTTCACTCTCTGACACAGAAGAGAGAAATGTCACTCAGTCATGGCACAGGCTCCACTGCACAAACAAGAACATGGAAACGAGTGTGAAAAATTTCATATACAATGGAAAACTGAGAGGAGTGGCTGATACACCAAGAGGATTGTGCTGCCATCCAGAGTGATGTCAACAAGCTGGAGAAATGGGCTGCCAGGAACCTCACAAGGAGAGGTGCAAAGTCCTGCACCTGGGAAGGAACAGCCCCAGGCACCAGAACATTCTAGGGGGTCACCAGCCGGAAAGCAGCTCAGAAGAAAAGGACCTGAGGGTCCTGGTGGACACCAAGTTGACCAGGAGCCAGCACAGTGCCCTTGAAGCAAGGATGACCAATGGTATCCTGGGCTGCACCAGACAAAGTATTCCCAGCAGGCTGAGGGAGGTGACCCTTTCCCTCTGCTCAGCACTGGTGAGTCTGGTTCTGGGCTCCTCAACACAAGACACACATGGACACATTGCAAAGGGCTACAGAGATGATGAGACTTGACCATCTCTGCCATGAGGAGAGGCTGAGAAGGCTGGGACTGTTCAGCCAGGAGCAGAGAAGGCTCAGGGAGATCTTATGAATTTGTCTTTTGCATCACCCTGAAGGGAGGGTGCAAAAAGAAGAGAGCCAGGCTCTGTTCAGTGGTGCCCAGTGACATGACCAGAGGCAATGGGCACAAATTGAAACACTGGAGATTCCCTCTGAACATCAGGAAACATTTTTTCACTCTGAGGGGGACAGAGCACCGGCACAGGTCATCCAGTCAGGTTGTGTCTCCAACCTGGGAAATACTCAAAAGCCATCAGGACACGGTCCTGGGCAGCTGGAGGTGGCCCTGCTCCAGAAGGGGCTGGACCAGGTGACCTCCAGAGGCCCCTTCCAACCCCAGCCTTTCTGTGACCCTGTGCAATGCTGCAGTTTTGTGAAAATTTATGCTGCATCTTGGGGACTGGGGGGGTGAACCCCACACACTTCACTGCAAAATTTATTTCTGATAATCATTCAGTCACCCAGCAGTTAAAGAAAAAATAAATGAACAAACTGATTATTGGCTAACTGAATGTCTTTACCATAAGCACAATACTAGTGCCCTCTGCTGTCTTTTATGTTCTTATGTAATAGCAGGTTAAAAATCTGCTGAGAAATGCTGGTTGGGTCCCTACACTTGCAGAACTCTCATCTACTTTTCTGCTCTCTCTGAATTAATAATTAAAACAGAAAATAGAAAATTCAGGAAGTTACTTTTTTCATCTGCTTTAGGGAGGATGAAACACTGAGTTAATTTTCAATAAATTATTTAAAATTAAGTCTTTCTTAAGATGACAGCTCAAAACAAACCGCAAATATATAAACATACATAAAATATAGGTTTAAGTTCTGTATCACATCTAAGCTGATATTCAGCCAAGGACAGCAGTCAAACTCGTGCAATTATTAGTAATACTGTTGATCCTGAAGTAGGTAGGGGAAACTGACACTACACGAGGCCTTGTCACCTGGGAATTCAAAGGAGCTTCTCAGGCAAAACCAAATTGGACCAGTAAATTATACTGAATATACAGAATGAACTACAACCCTTATAAAGCAAGAAGATTAAAAAAAATTAGCTGTCATCTCAATGAAGTCCATAAAGTCCAACACGCAAAAACACCTGGAAAACATACAACCTCCCCTTCCTTTGCCCAGCCCCACTATCTCCAGCTCATAAACCCACTGGTTTATGGACAAGAAATGAGGCCACTGTCACATAGCACTGGCCTGAAGAGTGGCAACTGGCATCACTGCTCCTGCAAGATATAAAGCTGGTTGTCTTGAAAATAAAACTGCTCAGCTGTGTCAGGAAGAGCTGCACAAGTAGCAGAGGGACTCTGCCACCTCAAAAAGCATCAGTGATGAGAAGCATAAGAATCAAAATCTGAAGTCTCATAAGAAAGTATATTTATAATGAAAAGAAAATATATTTATAAAGCCTGCTGCCTTTAGAGGTTCTTCATCTTCTGTGGGTTGCATAAAAGGAAGAAAAAGTGCAAACAGAGGAGTTGCTCCATCTCATTCAAAAATCTCAGGAATGCAAAGAGAGTTCTTCATTAAGGCTCTGTGTTCAGACTCCAAACGAACTGGAGACTTGATTATTATACAGTGTGTGAATGCCAGAACAGCTGGAAATGGCAGCTACCCTGATTGTTTCTCTTCTTCCTTTCCCCTTCAATTTAGGCAACTTCAATCACAGAGAGATAAAGGCAGACAGGGAAAGACAGAAATACTTTGGTGGGAATACTCAAATGGGAATACAACATATAACAGTTTTATTTAATCTTTCCTGAAAGTTATGATCATACTAAGCCAGGAAAGATTTACTATCTGTGGGTGGTTGATTGTACCCTGAATCACTAAGCAGTAGAATACAAATAGGAAATAAAAGCATAAACTAGAGAAGGACCACACAGAAACACAAACTTTGCTGCTCTGTGACACTTCCTGCATAAGAAATAACTGATGGGGAGATGAAAGCTTTGTTTTGACAAATATCAATCACGCAAAGTCACAAGGGCAGTTACACACTTCAGAGTGCTATCTGTAAGAACCATGACAACTCCACTGAAAGAGATGCCTAAATAACCACACAGGAATCAAGGAGTTTTATACACAAAGAGCAAGTCAGACAAAAGCACCAAAGGCATTTATGAATGAACAGAAGCACCTGGACAATCTCAACGAGAAAAAGGAAGCCTACACGGGGGGAAGCAAGGACAGGCAGTTTGGAGGAAGACAGAGAGACTGTCCAAGCAGCCAGGAATCAGGTTAGAGAAATTAAAGCCCTGGTAAGATTAAATCTGGCCAGAGACGTAAAGGCAACAAGAAAACCTCCCACATAAGGAAGAAATTCTTCCCTGTGAGGGTGGTGAGGCCCTGGCACAGGTTGCCCAGAGAAGCTGTGGCTGCCCCATCCTTGGAAGTGTTCAAGGCCAGGTTGGACGAGGCTCTGAGGAACGTGGTCTAGTGGAAGGTGTCTTGTCCATGGCAGGGGGTGGAACTCGATGACCATTAGGGTCCCTTCCACCCCAGGCCATTCTATGATTCTGGGATTCTACATTGTTATAGAGCTGTACATGGGCTCACTTTATTATGTCGTACTTCATTACCTCTAAACTATTACGCAAATATGGTAGAGCCTGGCACACTTCTGGTCTCAATATGACAATTCTTCCATCTTTTTCCAGTTCCTCATGGTATACATTCCTAACCTCTATTCCCCACCCCCTCTTTTTTACAAGGTTTAAGCACAAGAGTTCTAATGGGAAAGCAAGGTGAAGTTCCCAGAGGCCTCATCTATTTCTTGAGATATTCTTCAGCAGTCAAGATCAGGGGAAGATGTAAACTGAAGCATCTCAAATGCACATACACACGCCACCAGTGTGTTAATGTTTTGTCATTAATTCTCTTTGTGAAGTTATGACAGAAAAAAAACCCTCAAGAAGCAGCCTATAGGCAGCTCTGTAAGAGTACTGAATGAAAACTGTAGTTTGCAATTAAGCATATGACAGTTTGGGATAATGTAATCAAATATATGGATTCATTTACAGTATGTGTACAGTATGAACAGACTCCTTCAAGGCAAAGCTCTCTTAGCTGTGTATTATGAAGGCTCATTACAAACAGGCTGTCCAAAGTCCTGTATTTTGCATATATCTGCTGTATACCAGGGACCATCACTTTCTCTAAGTCTCCCTTCCTATCTATTTAGGAGCACAAGCATGTTTCAAATACGCCATTTTCCAAAACCAAGTCATCACTACAATTATAATCTATAATCCTACAACATTATTACTGTTGTTGTGGCTGCAATGTTCCTTTCAGTGCTGTTTCTAATGAACACTCATTTCAGGAGCAGCCTGACTGCACAGAAACCATGGCAGTGTCAGGTGAAGTGAGTCTTGTAACACACAGGCTGTTCATTTTCTTTAGCAATTTGTTCCTCTAGCATTAACCACTTTATCCAGTCAACTGAAGACAGAAGACAAGAGTCAGGAACTGCTCCTGCAACTACTCCTTCCATGCTTCAAGAAAGTAAGCATGGAAAGATAGTGCATTCTTCCAACACACCTCCAGAGAAAAACTGTCTTTAACTGTGAGTTTTGCACAACTCTGAGAACATGGCCAGGCTTTCCATAAAGAGCAGTGTGACAAATGATGTCTGGCTTTCTACTGGATGCTCAGGAGGAAGAGGCGGCTGATTGTTTATTCTGTGTGTTCTGATTCACTTACCACATCAGATGTGAGAAAGAGTAAGGAAAACACCCTTGTTTTTTTAAATCTCATGTGCTTCACCAGAGTTCAACAATGAGTGAATATTTTTCCTAGCCTCAAGCAAAGTTCATTCCTTTATGAACATATTGAATTATTCCAGCCACTATTTATAGTTCAGCCTATAATTTGTTACATGAACTGAAACTCTTTCTGCTCAGCTGATCTGCTATACCTTCTGCATGCCTGGTGAAGAGAGGATTATTTATTTAAGTCAGTGTCTCGTGGACTGATGTCACCAATGGCTGTAGAGCACAACCACTGCTGCTTAGATGACACGTGGTTATTGTGTTACCTGAAAGGTCATATTTAACATTCTCTTTGCAAACAAAGTAGCTGTTACAGAGCTTTTTTTATTGTCCCTTTGACTTGGGAACATATTTGATCTTAAAATCTCCTTATTGCCATGTTTACAAAACAAATTCACAAGTGTTAAGACGTTTAGTTTCTCCTCCCAGAGAAAATGGCAGGACAGAAAGTAGGATTAAAAGAAAAATTTTGGGAACAAATAATTATTTTTTCATGCATTCACATCATATTTTAAGGAAATGGACTTTCTAGATTCTGAGAATCTAGATCCCCGAAAGAGATCAACCCCTGGCTTTGGTTTGTCACAAAAGCGAAGTGCAAGACAGAGCTACCAGTCTCAAAAACACAGGTAGTGAGCAGACAGGATGAGCAGGGGACATGCCAAGTAAATTTCTCCCTCTACTTTTAGCATCTCAGCTCTCTGCTCATCAGGCTAACAAGTATTCTGGTCTCACTCTCTCTCTTCAAAGGTCTCAACTTTGCACAGATGATTTACTTCAGCAGAAGGCCAGTAACGGAGTAAAGGGACATTCCAGGCCAGTCATCCAGGCAGGAACCTGGGATGTGTAACAGCTGTCCTTGCTCCTCTGCACTGTACAGGTGGATCAGCAGCATCAAAAGTACCAACAGAAGCCCCAACAGAAAAGGCAAGTCTTAAGCTGTGTTGAAGAGAAGAAGGAATCTGAATTTGGGATTCTGTGCATTATCCACCGAACAGCCCCAAGACCAGCTACGAAACCCCCCCCAGAACCCAGTGCTGGGAATGCAGCCTTCCAGCAAGTTTTTTTCCAGCTGAAATTCTTCCGTAATTTTAAGATAACCAAGACTACAATTCCAGCAAATAAACTGTTCACGTGGAAGTCCCTACCTTGCTTGTAAAGCAAGCAAAAGTACTTAGCACTTAATGGCACACCTGACATAAACCACTCTGTCCACAGATTATTTTGCACACATGAACACACTGAACACAATTCCTCGCATTTGAGCACCAATTTTCTTGGGTAATTACTATTCCTATTGGATTATTAGGAATTATTGCATTTTGGAAGAACAAATAACCTTATTCTTTCAGTGTGGAGTTTGTTTTTGTGTCAGGTATCAAACACAGGCAATCTAATTTCAGGGTACACATTCTTTCAGAAGTGACAGCCAATCACAAAAGCATGCAGAATTTTACCTTGTCACTATTCTTGTATTTTTCCCAGCTTTTCAACATCTTAAGCCATTTTGTAGTTCTTTCAATTTCAAGGTGCTTTTGCTGAAAAGGAATTAGAAATTTTTAATATCTCCAAAACAAATGCATTTAAAGTTATTTATGTTTTTCTAAAAATACCAAGAAGTTTAACAGAGCATTTTGAACTTTTTATTCAGTCATCTGACAACAGCAAAGGATAACACCAGTTCATTTAAGACATCCAAAAAACCAGCCAACCAAAAACCAAGCAGAAACTCTTATATTCAGCACTATGGAAGAAATGTATTTTGTAAGAGGAGGTTAAGGACAAGATTTCTAGAAGTTTCTTCTTTACACATTTGGCAAGTTAAAAAAAATAACTTCAATTTGTTTATATACTCAGTAAATTTTCAGGCAGATAATTTCTGCTGCAAGCCACTTAAAAGTTAGTTGTCTCTGAAATTATCTTCTTTACCCAGACTTGCCCTAAACATAATCAGCTTCTGTTTCCCAATGATCACACAAATCATCCCTTCTTAAAAGGCACAAAGTTAAAAAGGAACAAAAACAAGTGCATGCAAGAGTGACAGTGCAGGAACAGAAGTGGGAATAAGCTTTAATTCTAGACATTAAAAGCTAGGAATTCTTGCCATAATTCTCCTCCTTGGCATGACACATTTTCACCTGAATTACTCTGTAACTTAACATCAAGGATTTCTTCTGAAGATCTATTTGCTTAAATTTTATTACTGACAAGAATATTTCAGTAACAAGGTGACAGAATGAGAATCCAAACCAAAACAAACCCCATCTTCTCAAAATAAGCAGTAGTCTAATATTAACTAGCCTAGCAAGAACAGCCCTACTACCTTAGAGATTGCCCTTCTGTCCATAAAAATATTGCTGCAGTTGCCATCAACTTCTCAAATTTGGGAACCAAACAAGCACTAGGAATCACCCATCTTAGTCCATGGAATTTCAAGGCACTTTGGCACTACCCGGCCAAAAAGCTGTATTTTGTTAGCTCCAATGGTAAGACTTTTAGCACTTACTTTTAAAGCTCAGTTTTACATTTTGCAAAGTGTCTCTGATTACACTACAAAGTTAATAGTTAGCTGTGTGTTTTTACAATTTTTAAATGAGACTATTTCAGCTCTCTCATAAAGCTTCAGAAAGGTTAAAGTAGAAAAACGCATGTGTGTGGCTATTGCTTTCTCTTCAGAGTTGAATATAAACAAGAACTTAGTTTTATTGTAAGGGACAGCCCTTCTATCTCCAACTTCAAATCCAGGGATTAATAAAGACAGGAAGGATATTCATATGGCTAGTGATTCAATCTGGTAACGATGTAAAAGTTTAATTTTAAAACGCTGCAGGATACTGAAAAGTTATTAATACTTTCATTAAGTATTTATAAAGTCAATTGCATCCAAAATGTTGGGGGAAAATATAAAAGAAAATTATTACTTATTGTCCCAACAGAATCCTAATTTTACTTGTAGCTTTTACCCACCAGAATTTGTTCATTCTTTCTTGGCTATCAATGCAATAAAATGGGCTTCTTTAACTTCCTGGACTTCTTTAAACCAGGATCCCAAAGCCTTGCATTAGCAGAAGTATAAATGGATGATGTTTAGATCCACCCCAACTATGACAGGTCCACAAAACGTCCTGGAAATAAGTTGGTTTGGGTTTTCAAGTTATTTTTGTTTGAATTCAAATAATATAAGCCTGACACAAGTATAAAAATCTTACGGGGAAAAGAAATGCCTCTACTCTTTCAACCTTATCTAACTACTCATGTTGCAATCAACTGCACACATTCCTGTTCAGGCTCTGGCTGTGTTGGGCAATATCTCAAATACTTGCCTTTTAAAAAAAATTTAAAAGACGTTTCTTAAGACTTACGTTAGAGGGGAAGGCTAGAAAAACTATTCCTTCCCAGATTTCACAAGACTGTTTCTGATTCTCCTTCACACTTGCAACCCCTTTAAGGAATCAGCATTTTCAACATCTCTTAAAGCAGCTGCTCTCTAGGCACAGTTTAGACTGCAGGAATAACAGCAAGTCAGGAAAGGTCTCTGCCCTCAACAGGTTGTTCAGATAATTGGTAAGAAAAATAAAACCCTATCTGCTTCCACACTCTTTTTGTTTGTATGTTTGATCTGCTTTCAAGATTTTTGGTCTTTTGAGCCAGAAGCTCACTTCAGTTGTATGTTTGTTCAAGCTTTTATGTCTTTGTGTCAATTTATCCCCATTCTCAAGTGATGCTACTGTAGTCAAAATAGCAATTATTTCTGTGTTCAGTTGTTGAAAACTTTTAGCTATTTCTTTCCCTGTCTGAATTATGTTCACTTTCATGTCTAACAGGTACAACACTGAAAACACAGACAGATCTGAGGCAGCTCATTGCAGAGCAGAGGGCTGCTGCTGCTGCTCTTTCAGACAAGTTCCATGTAGTTGTCACCAAAAAAAGAAAAAAAAAATCCATTTATCTGTCTTCTGAGTACATTTTACACTTTGAAGCATTCTTGCCACTGGGAGTAACAGAATCCCTAATTGAAGCAGAGCTGGTGTCCTACTCTCATGTCAGTAAACAATGCACTAGTGAAAGCAAAAAAATCATGAAGATGGCAAGCATCCCTCTCGTGTGCAGCGCTCCACCCTCCCGGAGAGCACGTGTGCCAGGGGCTGAGGCTTAAAGCAGTGCTTCAGCAGGAGCCTCAGACAAAACCAGAACTTGCTGAACTGTTCCCCAGAGAATTTATAATCAAGTAAACCAATGACAAAACCTAACTGAAAATTACTTACAAAACATTTCACAGAACTTCAAAAATCAGAGTCAGACACAGACTCCAGATTTCCTGAGGTCACTTCTCTGTCTCCTTTCCTCCAGAAAATCTTTCCTCCCCTTGTTTTATCTGCGATGTGCTGGATGATTCATCTCAAGGTTAAGTAGTTCATAATTTAGGACAATGATTTGATGCATTTAAGGCATCAAAAGTGCAGCAAAGTAATGAAGCACCAAAATCAGTAATTATTACTAATAACGCAGAGTAAAGGTATTATGACCAAAAATACAACACACAAAACCACACATCAATCCCAGGCAATCCCAGCCTAAGGTTTTTTTTGTATCTGAAGAACAGATTCCAAATTCACAAGGATATCAACCTTCCACATAAGTTGCAAATAAAATGCAAACTTGAATTAGGAATAGTTTTTAAAATTCACAATGCAAAAGGAAAGCATAAATACTTTTGCCAAGTAAGTGACTTCAAATGACATTATACAGAAAGCTTTAAATCTTAGCCTGCATTAACATAACACAGTAATCCTTATGAATGGTATCTTGAAAATTGCAGATTCAAACCCTGCTGACAGGAGCCAGATAAAGCTCAGACCAGCAGAGGTCAGGATACCATCAGGAGTGTAACCAGGAGTCTAATGCAGGAGCATCACTGGATGATTATAAAAACACCCTAGACTTGCAATTTAACACTGACTCCATAAATACAGTCTCTATGCTGACACTTTGAGACAGCACGAACACAATTTGGGACAGACACACTACTTCCCCCAAATAATTTAAGGCTAACTACAAAGCCAAAGTGAATCATAGCTTCAAAACACATCTACCACAGTAGCTGCAAGCTGCCTAATAGTTCTGCTCAGAGACTCACCCCCCTGCTGTGTCCTTCTGATGGAAATGAAATTATACATACACTCACTGTGTTATTAAATGTAATGAAACATGGCAGGAAAATGCAACTGTTTCAGACTGTGTATGCAAAACCACACATGAACCAAGGCAAAACAAAAGAGACTTGCAAGTTCTATTCTTTTACAGTAAGCATCTCTTACTAGCTTCAGTATATAACTGAAGCTCAAAATAATTAATTTTCCAAAGCACTGCTGCTCTTAACACTCAAGGAGCTGAGCTGCCTTGGAATAAGTCATTCCATCCTTTTTCCATGAATTGTACTGATTTATGCAGCCAAGAGGGCTAACTTAAACTTACAGCTTCAAATATTTTATCTTGAGTTTTCTGATCTGATCTGCTCTTGGAGATACAGACCCGACTGACCAAGGGGAAATACCCACAGTAACTAGGCCCAGACAAGTAGAAATTCAGCTCTCTGTTATCTTTATTGCTTCCCACATTCCCAGCACGTCAGCTGTCAAACTACTTCTCCAGTACCCTCCAGCAGCAGAAGGATTTTCGGACTAGGACCTGCACGTCCAGAATACAGCTGGCTCAGCAACTCAGCAATACAAGAGAGGTCACCCCACTGTAGTGGCAGCAGGACATGTGTCACCATTTCCCAAAGCAGCAAAGCACCCCACGCTCCTCAGGACGGCGGCGCACACCTCGCACACCTCGCGGTCAGTGCCGCCACCTCGCTCACATCATCCATCCCCCGGCACAGCTGATGGCAGCTCCTGGCACAGCCCCACAGCTCTCACTCCTTCAGGGCAGAGCTGGGTGGGAGCTCTTAAGTAGCTCCATTTCCTTCACTAGGTCATATAATGGGCAAGGAATATTCACATCTCATTGGCAGGAGCAAATGTAAGGACGAGTGAGCCCCAAGGGATCTGGGGGTGAGTTAATGTGGCTTCAAGGATGACAGTTCTTAGGGCACTTAGAACGTGCTTCTTTGGTAATGCAAATCACTAAAATGTTTCATCAACTCATTTCACAGGGATTTATATTTTTAAAAGCTGTAAATCTGTAAATGTTTACTTCCTAGTAAAAAAGCCTGGAGGACAGTGGACTTACCTTTTCTATCACCGCATCGTGGACAGGGAGCTCCTCTGGACTGAAAACAAAGAAAAATTCATATTATTCTTGGTTAATCTTGGCACAAAATCATTTCTGCATAGGTTCTCATGAGTCATCGTTTACAGCAGCAATTTGTAGTAACAAGTGAACAAGAATTTTGAACTGTAAAGAAGAACCAATATTTTAGGTACAGAACTAGGATTTCAAATCAAAGTAGTTGCATAACTTCAGAAAAACACTGCATAGATTAAGAAAACTTTTTTTTTTCTTCTGTAAAAGCACTCTGCCGTATTACTAAACTGAAATCCAAATGATTTTTGTTTTATTTGACCACACTATTGTTAGCTGATTTACCAATAAAACAGAAAGGATTTCCTCCTTTACCACTGTGCTCAATCAAGGAAAGGCACTGAGACTTTGCTTGACTTAGGAGAGTTAACTCACATTTTCTCAAAACGACAAAACTCACTCTAAGTAACAAGGAGGAAGTAGCAGAAAAAACCCTCCATTTTGTTACTAGGTACCTAATTAATACTAAAATTTGAAGTCTCTTCACTTCTTACCCTAAGCCTAAAAAGGCAGTTTAGGAATTGAAAGTGTAAAAAGCAACCTTTGACCAGATACATCTTCAGACTTTCCATTACCTTCATTTCATTCTGAAGCCTCTAACTTCTCTTTTTGTTATCAAAGAGATTTGTGTTTTTCCTCTCAAAAGTAACTGGACCACCTTGATGCCAAGTGAGCCTGCCTTCCCCTGCAGCTTCTGAAAACACAGCAGCTCAACTGTAAGAAGCAACTCCCTTCTGCTCTAGAGGTCAAATAAATAACACGCCCAATAAAACCATGTTTAGAAGGGACTCCAACACAGGAAACACAGGAAAGACTTTTAAAAATTCCTACTGAGTCTTGATATTATGAAAAAACCCCCTCATACCGACATCATTATAAGTTTTTATAGCAAGGCCATTAAACCCCAGTATTTTAGACCTGTATCCACACTGTGCAAGGGTGACCTTGGGGAAGGCTACAGAAATTAATGCTGCAGTCAATGTAACAACTCTGACGCAAAATGCTTGAATTGTATTCAATCTCATTTCATTTATAAGATGCTGTTTCAGATTCAGAAGTTATATTTGAATAAAAAATACAGAATAACAAAATACACTTGAACCACTTAATCTAATGGAAAAACTTGCTCCTATCAACACCTTCACAGAGACCAAACACAAGTCAAAGTTTCCAGTCCCCAGCCCAGAAATTAATTTTAAAACCAAAAGTCTGTTGCTTTTGAGCAGCATTGCAAAAAGCATAATTCATTCATTTAGAAGCACTTAACAAATATCTGAAAGTTTTCTTGGTGAACAACATCAAAATCAAAAAAACTCCTGACCAACATCTAACACACTAGAAATAACCTCTAGTCAGTGCTATTTGTAAATGTTAACAGAATTATAGTATCGTGCACAATCTCATATAACTAAATCAAATAACTGAAAGCAGGCCCTTTGTATGCCAAGTATCACCTAAAAAATTCAGCTTATTTGAAGTGGAAAGAAAAAGCAAAGCGGAAGAAAAAATTCAATTTAATACAATCTGCTTGGGGTGGTTGTTGTTTGGTTTGATGTACAAAGACTGCCAGGCCTTCTCACATCACTTAAAATTTCCAATTCTTTAGTGACAGTGGCAGGCCCTGCCCACCCTCCACGAGCCTCCCACAGCAGCCTCATTCTTCACAGCCCTGCGAGGTCACACCAGCAGCTGCCTGTGCACACAACAAACTCTTTTTCCTCCAGTGCTGCCTGCAGTGTGCAAGGCAAGGATCTGACAGCTCCGCATCCCCACGGACTCACAGCGGTCACAGCAGCTCCTCGGCTGAACTGGTACCACTTGACAGCTTATCTGCACGCTGGCATGGAAGCTGATCACATGAAAGATTAATCAAATCTTATTTTTCACAAAGGGAGAATGAGTTGCAGTGATTTATTAAGGAACTGCTCACTGCTAATTTCGCAAGTTACCATCAATGTACAAAGAAAAGGTGTGGCTGAACCTCCTGAACAGGAAAAGAAGGCCCTCATATCCCAGGAAGCAGATACTGAATTAATCCAACATCAAATTTATGCCCACATTGCTCGTTATTCTTTGAGCTGCACAGCTCTGCACTAATACGACAGAGCCACACTGAAATTCCACAGCAGCACGTTAAGGCAGCCCCATGTTTTCATTCCCCAAGATGCTGCTGAGCACCAGGCAAACAGCACAGAAGCCAAATGAATCGCCCTGGGCTGCTCAGTAACTCACTGGACATGCAGGAGTTCCTGCAGATCTCCCTCTCCATTAACGAGATGGCACCAACTATGCCCATATACTCACGTGCATAAATATTGAAATCTACCCTGCAAGGACTGATGGAAAGGCAGAGCAGGCACACAAACTCTCTCAAGCCCCTAAAGGTATTTTAAATAAATATATTTCAGTTTAAAGTGTTTTCTATGCAGAAGAACCCTGGAGATTTTTTTTATTAGGTAGGATCAGACACAAAATCAATTAATGTCTATGAATCTGTTATTTTATTGTATCTTCTATTTTTTCTTTATAATGATGCATCTTCCCCTTCCTTTCACAGCCCAGCCAAGCCAATCTAATATTGTTACACCTTAATTATTTCTTTTAAAAATGAATCTACTCCAACCATTCCCAGTTTATTTAAACTTGCATTTCTCCGTGGTTTTTATCTGCATACCTCACCAAATAATAATGGGAAGCAGTAAACAATATTAACATAATATAGCCATAACCTTCCCTAAGATGACTGTTTTCGTTCAATAGCTCAAGTTATACTCATTTAGGGGATACAGAGAGAACAGAACTGATTAACATAATTAGCTTGGAACCATACAATCCTGGATATCCAAAAGAGGAGTCACAGGGATGTTTTTAACTGAAGTCATGAAAATAAGGTCTCACTTAGCAGAAACAAGATCTTAACACTCTACACCAAAGTAAAATCTGAACTACGTAAAGTCAGCTGTTGAATGAGCCAGGAATCAAGAATCACCACACCTGGCCTGTGCCTTGCCATGAAGACAAGAGCTCCCAGCTGCAGCCACGCAGGATCCCAACAGCAGCTCAGGGCTCTGCCTGTCACTGCCAAGCAGCTCTGCAGGGACAGCACTAACAGAAAGGGCTGAAGATCCTGTCTACAGGTCTGGGAGCTGCAAAACACTGCAAGATCAAATCCCAACTACAGTTAAGGTGCCTGGCAGTCATCCTACTAGGAGGCTCCTCAAAGACCTCTCACTAGAAGAAAGTAAATACTGGATTCCAAGGTTTGAATGGAACTTAAGATCTCTACCCATGGTCCTCACTGGTGGTGATCTGCAGCACCAGCCCGAATCTTCCCATCTTTCAGTCTGGACTACTTCCACCTTCTGGTGAGAAGGTGTCTAAGTTCAAAGACAAGATTTCATTTATTGGACTTGACTGAAAATGCCTTTTTTTTATTACGTTATAAGGGATGAATGGATCTTACATCTTTAAATCCACCAGGATGGCTAACACAGGTTTTCACGAATGTTTCAAGAAAACTTTAAAAAAAATTACGTCAAATGCATAAGTATCTGTCACTTCAGAATATTAAATGTGCAGATCTCTGGTTTTGACCATTACAGCATGTGTCATAATTAGCCTCCTTGAGTAACAGTGCTAGTTGAAATAAATTGAAAAGTCTAAGAGTTAAGCTTACAGTCCCCTACCCACTGCCGCAGTTTAAATCAGTCATCTTTAAACAGCACCTTGATGTATTTGTTCAATACAAACACAAGGAAAGACTTTCTTATATTAGACACTCAACAGATTTATTCTTTTCCCACATTTGTATTTAAATTCCAAGTATGTTCCCTGCTGACTCAAATCACAGTATTTTCCTGCTTCTAGTTTGGCTTAAGTTTAAGAAATGTAAAGCCTCCTCTGTCCTTTGCAGCTTCAGTTGAGGATGGAAGATACTTAGTGCAGTAATCAGCAACCCTGTTACACCGATCACCCCAGAACTCTCAATTCCAGAGGATCAATTCATTTCTTCACAGTTACAAGTTGGACAAGGCTTGACAACAAAATTTTCATTGGGGAAGAAAAGAGTGGCAAAAACTGACCACAGTAAGACCAAAAATACTACAAAGCTAAATTGTCCGAAGAATTGTAATGTTCAAATTCTTTTGGTATGCTGTGTTTTTATTTCTCAATTTCTATTTCAGAACACAGCACTTGCTTAAAAACCCTCTCTACCTTCTCTAGTCTGTCTCACCCAGAGAGAACTGGCCATGGCAATGTGAAGAACTTTGGGGCTCATTATCAGGAAACATTTGTGGGAATAACTTTGGTACACACAAACCATCTAATTAAAAAGTCAATTACATTCAATATTTCTATATTACTGAACACAGTGTAACACAGCCATTAAAAAAGCTTAATCCTCATAAAGCCTGTAAAGCAGTGCCTATGCAAAAGGTTTTCTCAAACGATTCCTCAATTATTTTCTCATGCTCTCCTCAAAGTACTCTAAGAGCAATAGCATCACCTTGTACCACTGCACAGTGTTTCATTTTAAATGAAAAGTATTTTGAAATCATATATGGTGTCATATTTTAAACATAATGTGTGAGAAGTTTCTTGCAGAACACTGATCTTCACGGTCTCATTGAGCTAATCATAAAGAAACAAATGCTTTGCATTCAGCTTGTCATTTGTGATGCACTGTTAAGTGTTTAAGTCCATGAGGAAAACATACTTGCTACTACCCAGAAGACTTATTTTGAAGGGAGGATTTAAAAAAAAAATTAAAACAGTCAGTTGTATCATATTGAAACTTTCATGATCAAGAAATTTGTGAGTGAAACATCCACAAAAACATCAGTAAGGTATAAAACTCAAACCAAAAGTGACATGAAATAAATCTGTAAGAGTGACCATGCACAGGTAAGGTATGAGAAGGGAAGAATTCACTTGACAGGTGTCTGAACACAAAGAGCTTTAGTACAAATGGAGTTGTCTTGCTGTACAACATGACTGATTGCTGAGTAACAACTTGCACCATTACAGTATCCAGATGTGTTAGGAAAATGTAAATCTTCCCAAATAGGTACAGTTTTAAATTGTGTGATTTGTCAGGAGTGAGTTGTAGGAAGTCTATGGCTTTACTAGACACAAAAAAAATGAGTATATTCACACTGGGAAACCAATTCTACAGCAATAAACACACTAACGAGGGGTTCTATTAGGTCTGCCTCCCCCTCAGTGTCTGATAAATGGCACATAAAGCTGTCAGGGCAATACATGGCATTATGGATATGTACAACAGTGCTTTGCAACAGAATCACACCTTCAAGGTAATTTTCAGAGGAATCCTGACTATGAGTATTGCTTTAATCTTCCAGCTTTTGAAAGGAAATTAAAGCAAAAGTGTTATTTTCAAAACCAATAACATATGGAAAAGATTTCTGAAAATATTAAGGAGAAGGTAAGAAAGCTGTTGTTTTTCACAGATAAAATTATATGGCTCACTTCCTTCTTTCTATTTCACAATTTACTTACAAACTCACAATTTTGAGTGAGTCTGTCTCTCAAAATAATTGGAGCTCTGCTACTGTAATCATCCACATGGAATTGTCACCGAACAACCTCTGCACAGTATGGGGGTAGTGACTACAGCAGATTAAAAAACAGCTTTCAGAAGTTTTGTTAAAATCCATAAGCAAGCCAAAGCAATTAATTAACATATGGGATAAGCCGATGTGATATTCCACAATATAATTATCAGGAAACATGCTGAAAGAAAGAATTTAATGCTGGCAAAAGGTTGGACCATGTGTGATTTTGTGACTAGGTTTTATTTGCAATTATTATTTGTGGATTCTCTGGATGTTGCTGCCAATTTGCACAGCACAGGGCCATGAACACATAGCTCCTGCTCACGGAATGCACACTGTGAGAGATGAGATAAAATCAGAAGTTTTATCAAATTCAATTAAATCTCAAAATGGCGACTTTTTTCTGCTTGGGACAAGATAACTTTACTGTAAAGTTTTTATTGCCAGTATGAAAAATTATCAAGAAATTCATAGCAAAAAGCATATAACTGTGTTTTCACTGCCAAATGCTAAAAATAACTGCTTTCCTGTGTTTTTAGTGAGAAGGCATGCTCTACATGCAAACTTTAAAGTTTTCCCAGCTTGGAATCAGAAAACCTTTGAGAAAAATCTATAATTTGCTTAATTGAGCACATCAGCATATCTAGTGATTTCTGATGTCACTTTAATTGTACATAAATGAACACTGAGGTTAAAAATGTCTTCTCAGAGTAGTTTTTAAAAAAAGATAAAAATTCATCTAAGCTACCTTAAAATTCTCAAGAGTCTAAAAGGCAAATGAAAGAGAATGCCTTGCTTCTAATTTACATTTGATAAATGTCCAAAACACCTAGGATTTTTTCCTTAAACACATATCTCCTGCTTTGAAGTACTGCTCGAAGGTTAGTTCCTGTGCAGATCACTTACACCATAAATTAATAGTGATCCATGGTTTGCATGTTGGCAGCTTCATCTGCATTAAAATTCATGTGCTATGCACAGCGTATTTCAACATAAATGAACTAAGATGGTATTGTTCCAGCAATATATACTTGTTCACTGCTGAAGCTCAAAGCATTGTGTACCTATACTTGCTTCTTTGAGGAAATAAACTTCAGTGGTCTCAAATCCCATTTTGGTGGGTCCTTCATCGGGTCGAGAGTAGCAGCAGCTTTGCACTTCTAAAAACTGTTCCCCCTTCTAGCATCCTTCACAATCTGTGCCAGTGAAACACACTCTGGCCATTCCCTACATTCAGTTACTTTAATCTTCTATAAATGCTAAATTTAGTAGGAAATATATGAGGTAATAATGATTATGCTAAATACTTATGTTTTAGAGCTTAAGCAGTAACTCAAAACCATTGCATATCGCTTTATGAATGTTGTATAAATTAAACCACATTAACATACTCAATCATTTTTTTCAGTTCTGCTACCTAATAGCTCTTTTCATACAAAGAATTACTTTATGAATTCCTAGTACACAGTGGTGATCTTTTACTCAAATCAAGTAGCAGCAGCTGTTAACAAAAAACTACATTATTTGTCCTTAGTTGGCAGAATTATCCTGCAGCTTATTTTTGTGTTTGCCATCAAATCTGCAGGATTGCATTCACCTCATTTCCTTCAGTATCTGCAGAGGATTGCTGAAGTGACAGCCTGGACTAACTCAGCTGAAAGAATGGATTTAAAATTCAAATTTCAACTCTAGTCTTAAGAATAAGCTTAGGATAAAGCTAAGCCAAAGAAATGGGTAACACTGTGACACAGTTTTAGGAAGAAAAAAAAAGACCATACCATTCTGAATTATAGCAAATAACAACAGAACATTTCTTCCTTCCACCGGAAGGACCTGCGTGAAGGGAGAATAAGAGAAGAACCACACACTAGATTACCATGATAACACAAGGGGAAAGGGAAGACAAAAAATTAAAGACAACATCATCCTAAGCGCCGTTGCGCAAAAGAAATGAAATTCACAGTCCAAGTCACAGAAAAATTCATTGGTAACTTCCAGACAAGTAACTTCTAGGCACTTCCTCCTTCTCCTGGTGAAGTCCTACCACTAAATACACAAGTGATGTGCAAATATATACAACTGGAAAGCTCACAGGTGACTATGTGAGAGAAGAGCTGATTCCTCTCCTCTCCCTTTGCTAGGTCTGGTTTAGACAATTTTCCTGAAACAGCTTTGAATAAACAACCAATTTGCGCCATCAGGCTGACAAAGAATACTTGTTATGATGCCTTGGGTTTTAACTTTTATATTCTTCAAATCCTGTACTGCCTAGTATTTTCTTGTAGCCTGTCAGCTTCTGATCTCTCATGCTAAAATAGACATAACAAAGCCTCTCTGAGCTTGTTATTCAAGGACACCCAGACTGTCCTAGGCCTAAAACGTGTAAACTAGGGCCACTAGAGAGGTGAAGAAATTGTAGAATTACATTATTAGCTGAAGTTTTAATTGGTGAATTTATGCTGATATGCAAATGACCCAAACCTATAAAAGTGTGAAGACCTCGTGACTCGTCATCCATCTTGGGGTCCTTATTTTGGATGCAGCCTTTGGCTCCCCAGTGTACCTTTGAAGGCCTTTCAAATAAATATCTACCTTTATTCCCTTATTCTGTCTAGTCTCTGTTTTTAGGCAGCCTCTTTAGGCATCAGTTCAAGTAGCAAGTGTGAGGAAAAAGTGAACAACAAAGGCACTGAAGAGTTTCTCGTGGTGACCAAAACACCTTCTCTAAAGCAACACTTCTGACCACATGCTCCTGCAAAATAAGACCTCGCTTTAAGGAAGCAAATACTGCAAATTGCCACGGACATCTCATCTTCTGAACACATGTTCAAATGCATTCATGCAAAGAGAAGACTCAACACAACCACCACCACGAGTGCAGACAGATTCAGAGAAAAAAATGTTCATTGTCCCTCAAGGAAGCAGAGCTTTAAACTCAGTCAGAATGGACAGGACTAAGCAAATTTTACAGCAGGTCAAATGTACTCTTCCACTGTCAGGGATGTTTAAATAAAATTACCTATTTACCCTGGTCTCTGACACAGCCTCACCACTTCACAACTGCACAGGAAGCAGGGATTCAATTCAGCTTATCAGGAATTCCATAACTGATAAATAGTGGGTTTGCTGTATTTTCAAAACACGTTTTGTCATACAGAAATGCAATTAAAATATTATTTTTAAAGTAGTTCCCATGGAAGCGTGCAAAGGAAAAAAAAACCGAAGCATTTGTCTAATGCTAGGAAGATGGACCTAAAAAAAGCATTCTAAATCTCAATTACTAACCCAAGAAAACTACCACTTCTCTCCTTAAATAAAGATAATATCCTCAGGGCATATTAGGGCAAAAGGAAAGAATGTTAAATAGAGATGAAATCTGTGGTTGGGGTTTTTTTTAACAGCAGTTCCTCAATATGATTAGCAATGAATATTTCGCAGCAAACTCAGTCAAGGCAAGTGTATCACATATTAGAGGGCAGAATCCATGGCACATAAAGCAAGACTACAGTGGAGAGAAGAGAATTCAGTGGAGTTCCCATGGTAAATCTTTATAATGCCACATAAAAATTCTAGACAGTCAAAATCAGGCATATTCATATATTTAGGAGAAAGAGAAGAGAAATGCAACTTCTCTAAAAAGAGAGATCTGAACTTTTTTTAAAATAAATATTTGATTTTGGCAGCTGAAAGAGGCTGAGCTTAGCATACTTCTTCCCAAGTGAAGGACGAGTTTAACCACTCTCCTGACAAGAGGGTCTGACCCTGTCTCACAAAGCTGAGAAGAGGAAAATGACAGCAAGTCCCTGCTGAATGCCCAGGATAAATAAAATGCAGTAAGATTCACATTTATAACTGAACTGTTATGAATAAACATTTCATTGCTATTTTAGCACATCACTACATCACTTAACATGTTCTGCAATATTTACTATGCCTAGAAAATTAAGAATCGTGGCTCCATGTCACTGTGAACAGTAACTTTGCAACTCTTCTAGTAGCCTTGGAGCTCACTCCTTAAACTCCGATGTGCAGATTTAATGGCCTTAAAAGGAAATGGCCTTAAGCTGAGACAGAGGAGATGAGATTGGATATTAGAAAAAAATTTTTCACTCTTAGGGTGGTCAGGCATTGGAACAGGTTGCCCAGGGAGGTGGTGGAATCACCATCCCTGGAGGTGTTTAAGAGGCTTCTGGATCTGGCACTGGGTGATGTGGTTTAGTGGTTATGGGGTTACAGTGATGGTGCTGGGTTTACTGCTAGACTTCATGACCTTAAGTCTCTTCCAACCCTGACGATTCTATGACTCTCCTACTAAAAATCTGGAACTAAAATTATATAAAATCCCTATTTTTCGAATGCTACTTTGATTATTACCAAATTACATTAACCATGCTTCTTTCTTTAACTGCTATTATCCAAAATCTCAGCATAATTTCTTCTGCTGCCAAGAACTCTCAGAGACCTGTCCTTACAGCACTTATCTGGAGAGAACTCACTCATGTACAAATCAGCAGGGAGTTCTGTGCAGGAGTTATTGCTCTTGGACATGTGGTTCAACAGCCACATGGGAGAAAAGATGAAGGAACACACACAGAATACTCCAGAGACAAAGACTGTTTTCCAGCAAGGCTACATACAAATTACCAAGAAACAGAATCCAAGAGGGGATAACTGGTTGCTCATCATATTGCTCCCTATCAAAAAGTTCAGGGTAAAATAATAATACTGGAGGAAAAAAAAAAGAAAATCAGCAGTTTCATTTGGAGACATTTAATGGAGAATCTCAATCCTTGACTGAGCTCTCCGTTTCTTTGCTCCCCTAACTTGCTTTTGCAGCATGCTGTAGAAATGCATTAGAGCTAATAAAAATGCAGTACATTTTTTTAAAGAGGGAAGTTTGATGGAGAAGAGCAGGCAGGTCTCTATCTCAGCAAAAGAAAGAATGAATTCTGCTATTTGAAAAGTGCCTCTGGCAATGTGATAATCTCCATCATTAGCAAAATATTCTCAAAGCATGTTCACTGCTTTAACAGGCTCATGGGATAAAGACTAAGGCTATGAGTCACATTCCCAGCTGCTGTGAATTGGTACAATTCCATCAGAATCAGCACAGAGCTACTGCAAGAGTAGCACAAGAATCTAACCCAAATTTTGGAGAGAGCCTCATGAATGGGGTGAGGGGCAGACCACATCTGTATTTTCTATCACTAGTACTTCTACTGTACCACTCTTTATTCTCTAGGGGATAAAAACCCACACAAACAACCTTGCAAAATAAACCTCCAATCTGCCCAATCTCACTATGCTGATCCTGGAATATTTATCACCGTAAGAGCATCTGCCACAGTAAATACACATCCCCAGTTTTCATTTACTGAGCAGGTAGTAAAAGGAAAAACATGTTTTAACTGAGTCGCCCAAGTCAGACCACAAAATCTGACAATATTGGCTACTGCTATAAGATAACAATTACTAATATAAGTTAAGACAAACCTTGATAATAACAAAGTCTGAAAAGAACTCATATGGTGTAGGCTGAAGAAATAAAAGTACTTTTTAATTTTTTGAATCATGCTGTGGCTGCATTGATTTTCACAGCTCATCAACAAAGTTACCAGAACAATTCTGTTACTAGCATTCATCAGGGAACAATGGAAAGAAAAAAATTCTTGGAAAGTTGCAGTAAATATATTGCAGTTTCTTCTGCTATTTCTACTTCATAACTGTTAAGGTCTGAACACTTTCCACAATATATTAGTCAGAGCATTTAAATCAGAATCCTATTTCCCCATGAGGAGTATTAAAACTTGGACTTGAGCGGTACCTGCCCCAAATTCCAAAAACCAGTATTATTTTTATTTTACCTGGAAAAGCAAAACTGTGGTCTTGAACAGTTTTCTTATACAAGAAAACTGAACACCTCCCTCACAGCCGGGTGATGTACAGACAGAGAAATATAAAAGAATCATCAAGAATACACACACACAAGGATGCTTATTAAAAAAACAGATAATATAAATCCTAATTGCCAGCTAAAAATGAAAAGTGTGGGACATTTTATTTTTTTTATGTACTTTTGCTTGGTCACCATCTGACTGAAGGACTGAAATCAGCAGTTCCAAGAGGTACCAAACAAATGAACCTGGCTGATGTTTCTTCCTCAGGGGGATGTTGTTCAATGCTTTACAGATTTCAGTACAAAGCCCCTCAGGACCTGGAGTACACTGACCAGGGGTATATTGGTGTGGTGACCTCAGTGCAGGAAGATGCTGTTCAGATTTGCTCAAATTTGAGCTTCCTGTGCCATCCTAGGAAGACGCCGAGGCCGTTTGGCTTTTCCTGCTCTGACTTTTGGCCTGGTGTTGAAAGGCCCCAAAGAGGAGCAGCTCTTTAAACTGGTGTTGACCTTTACAGCTGCAAAATGCTGTCTCAGCTTCTACCCTACTTCAGGATCACGTACAAAGTTTGGGCTGTTTTGCAAACTTCAGTCAGCCAATGCTCTTGTGGCCATTCAACCTTAACATTATGTGGGGCAGGGAGCAAGGGGAGGGAATAAAGCTGTTTTGCCCTTGTAGATGACTGGAGAGTTTCACAAAAAATAAATACAAGGATATATTCATGAAAAATACATCTTTACGTATGTGCTTCGATGACAGTCAGTTAAAGCTTAAATTCTTATTTACTTACAAAAACATTGACTGTCATTTGAATTTCTTGCTTTCTTTTCCTTCTTAAGACCTTTAATAACTTTTTAGCTATAAAAATAACTCATAAAATTGTCACTTCTAAAGAGACAAATCAATATAGATATTACATAAACTGTCAGTTTAAAGAAATAAAATACATTTTAAAACATTCCTAGTTGTAGTAGGGAACTTGTCACAACCCAAGGAATAAGGTATTTATTTTAGTGGCTTTTTTAACCATTCCAAAGCAGCACCAAATCAACTAAAGAATTCAAGGAGGGGGAAGGGGGAAATCCCAGATTCCGAAGCATTACTGGAATGCCTGCTATGAGCTTCAAGACACTCAGAAACTCCTCTAGGTTTTCTTCCCTAAAGTTATTTCCTTATCAATGACTGCTGCTAGAAAAAATGCAAATAGAAGTATCTACAAGGTAAAGAAAAAGGCTGACAAAAGAACAGTCCACAGTGAAAATACTGAGGACATTTACTTTAAAATTTAGCCAGGTTCCAAGATAGGACAGAGAGGAACTGCTTTTTTGTGGGGTGCAGGGTCAACATTCACACAATGCTGACCAAAAAGAGACAACATATTCAAGAAGAGGGAAAAAAAGAAAAACGAAAAAACTGAGCAAACAAACCCCTTGTTTTTTATGAATACCAAACACATTCTGCCTTTTTCATTTCCAAAACCAGCTAAAACAGTTTTTGTTATGACTATCTGTGAAGAGATCTTAGGCATTTCTCCCATTCCTAAAATACTTGATTGCAAAAGTCATCTATTACAGGCTAAGGCTTATCTGAGCCCTCCGGGAGTCCCCCGAGATGGTCTGCTGGACTTCCATCAGCTACAGGCACAGCACGAAGCACCCATCTCCTGCACTTTCTAGAAAATATCCAATCTTATCAAAACACTGGCAGATTGCAGATACAGACACTGGTGCTAGACTTCAGAGGAAAAAATGTTCCTTTTAAAATTGACTGGCACTTTTCACATCAGCCTGACTGCTCAGCATTCCTGCACTATCACATGAAATCAGCAGCAGGATTTTTACTGGAAAATAAATTGCACTGAGTAAGGACCATGCCTGAGGTTTTTTGGGGACGGAATATTGGTGCCTTTTTTTTTTTCTTTAAATATTTTTATATTTATTGGTAACCACATTGCACCTGTATAAAATACACTGGTCTGCTCTGTCAATACTCGTGGTCATGACTAAGACAAGCTCCCTGAAATGGGATTCTCTGAAAGAAACATTATGAAAGTGAAGAGTGAAGTTTTAATAGGCTATTCCATGTAATAGGAATATTTAATTTACTTAATTGATGTATTAATTCAATATACTACTCCATGTATGCCAGGTGACACTAAGGAAGACCAACAGCACTTGGCAGAAAAAAGTCGGTATTAATTAAAAGGAATAATACTAATTGGAAAGACAGAAGAGACATGTGGAAGGGGATGCTAAGAGCATGGCTGGGATGTACTCCCAGTGGGAGGCACACCATGCCCGGGTGGGGGAAGACAGGTAAGACAAGGAGCAGAAGGTGAAAATAAGTAAGAAACCAGGAGCAGCAGAAAGAAGTCATTATGTGCAGGAGCTCCTGCACTGCCTGGCACCTCACCAAAAGAACTGGGGTGATCCAAGGCTAACCCACGACAAAAAGCAAGGGAAGTTTGTCCTGCAGGCAGAGGGGAGACAGGTGTTTCCTCTAGGTGCCTGTTATGGAGTGTTATGGTTTGGAGTGCTCCTACCCAGCATCCAAATCAGCAATCAGAACGTCATGTCATTTGGCAGTAAATTATGGAAAAAAATCCCCAAATTGAGTCTGGTTTGCCTGCAACACCACATGGCTTAAATAAACCACAACCCACCACTTCCTTAGAGCTTTGCAACAACAGTAGCTGGTAAAGGCCAAATTTTCTACATTTTAGCCAATAATGACAGTTTCACTCTTCCTGGTTCCTGCATGCCTCTATTGTACAATTTATGTTTTCAGTAGAGTAGCTCATACCTGCTACAATTTAGTCAGTGCCACTGAACAAATTCCTCATAGCTGCATTTTGTTTTGTACACTCTGCTGTTAAACATCTCAAGAGACAGTCCCCTTGGGCTCCCCACGGGTTATTTCACAGCTTAGCTTCGCTGAAAACCTTTGTCTCACATCCAACTTCCCTCTAAAACTTCCCTTTATTCATTTCAAATAAGTCTCATTATTATAATGCTCTGGTACTTCTCACTGAACATACTTTCTTGTTCCCTAAACTCATTAGGTATTAACTCAGCTATTTTTTTTTGTTGTTGTTTTAAACAGCTGTCTTAATAACCTGTCCACATCAATTTCCTTTTAGTATCCAAAGTTAACTAGAACATTCACGTTCATTTGCACAACGGCAACATAAAGTACTGCAGCAAACAAACTGTGTTCTGAAGGCAGCAGCTACCAAAAATTTAAGACAGTATTGTGTAAAGATGGTCCTAACTATTGTAAACAATAAATACTACAACACTTAGAACTGCTCAAAGATTCCAGATACATCAACAGAGAGTCCTAGAAGAAGATTAAAGTGACATATTTTACTTGAGGGAAATGTCATATCTGTTTCCAATCACAATCCAATTTCTCCATTGTTAAATAAAAAGGCAGCTTCCCTCTACCTCTCAGTCTGTTCTCTGAGGAAAACCTGAGCCCACTTCTACGGGTATGGCAGGAAGACAGTAAAAGTGTTAAGTCTTCAGGTTCCTCAAGTTTACAAATTCCCAGTTTAACACACAAACAAGGACACTGGGACACAAGAAGAACTGCTTATCTAGACCAAAACTACTCTTTTAATGTCTCTAGTCTTTACATTCTCCCATCTTCTACCCAGTGGAAAGTGACACAGGCAGCCTGGGTGCTTCATTCCCTCAAAATTATCTTTTCTGCCCTATCTGCAATCAACTGAACTTTGAATGCCCCTTCACAAAGCCAAGGAAAGCTGCAAACAGGACACAGACAAGGAAAAAGAGAAAACTACTGATAGTAATCAAAGCCTACTGTACTCAAGAAAACAAGCCCTAATTTTCTATCAGGTTCTTTGCACCCAGCACCCTTCTGATACAAAAGACACCTCTCAGCTACTTAGTATTTTAAGATGTCAATACAAGCAAGAGTACAAATCCCTGTAGACATTAACTAGGGCACTGTAAACTTGGTACTGCCCCCAGATTTTGTTTTCAATGTGCATCAGCCTGTTTGCTAATTTACACTGTAAACACCTGATAGGTCGTAGGGAATTACGGCTCTCAGAGATGACAACTTTTTGAGGCTTTTGGTACATCCTGCTGCACTTCAAACTCTCATAGAACAGGAGTTTCTTTCAGACACAGCAGGCCCAGTATGACAGCACACGTGACCCAGATCATAGTTAAAATCTATAGTGCAATATAAATTGTCATTTCAGGGAAAGACAGTTGATGTGTTTATCCTAATTATATTTTTTTCTATTAGGAGAGATTTTGCTTCTCAGGAAAATAAAAATGTCATTTGTAATGAATTTATCTTAAGCAATCATAAAGCAGCCTTAAGAGCACTCCCAGGTGAAATCTGCCCTGTAACAAGACATGGACAAGCTACAAATAGGCACAATTAGTGAAGAGATTATCTGCATACACCGTTAACCTGTGCAGCCTTTATGTAATTCATATCTTTCAGCTTTCACCCCTTGAAGCTGACTATATAGAGAATTAATTCTGCGTTGGTGAGTGAAGATGTTCCTGGGGAAGAGGTCTGGGGTAATGACTGACAGCAGCAGCAACTGGAGAGGACTTGAGGAACAATCTTCTATGCCTAACAGATAAAAATGCAAGTATCACAATACAAGTAACAGGAAAAGTTTGGGAGTTCACAAGGATGCCAAAGTCAGAGGTGAACCCTGCAGTGGCTTTCATTACTTCTGCCCAAGAAATAAAATAACTCTGACATCCTTTCTCCATTAGGAATGTTACAACTGCAGCTACAACACCAGGCACGTGGTGCTGCAGCTGTGGTTTGGCAACACAAGGACCTCTTTGTGTAGAACAGATCGCTCTGATTGTCACTCATCAAATTAACTCACCCCAATGAAGCACGAGAAGTCTGCAGGTAAATATGACTTTTTAACTGGCAGCTTGTAAAAACAGTAACATTGCAAAAAGGAAGGAAGAGAGCAAAAAAAAGCCCCCAAAAACCAGAACATACACATCCCCCTTCCCAATACTATAAATTACATAGGTATTACTAGGTTTCCACTTATCACTGATTTTTCTGGATTTAAAATGCATTTAATATATTCAAACAAAAATGCCAAACACCAAGAACATCAGAGAGTCCTAATATTATCAAAAGTAGCAAGTCAGCTTGTGTTCAGTTTCTGCAAGCTGGATATTTACATCTGCCAACCCTAATACAATTTAAAAACCCTAATACAATTTAATACTCTAATCTTCTATTTGCCAAAAAGGCACAGATTATGTTACAAAGGAGGCACCTATATAGGAACTGCATTTGGACTCCGGCATTTCCTGACTTAAAGTAATGATTCAACATTAGGTCCCAAATCAGCAGATTTCAGTAAGGTTAAAAAAATATACAAAGCCAGAAGATATTAATCTTTGAAGGACTGAGATACACTGTTGCTCATATAAAACCACTGAGTAACCTTAAGGTGTTGGGATCTTTTTAAAAATAAACATTTTAACAAATTTTTTATAAATCCTTCCAAGAACTTCAAGTTTGTTTACATCCAACTAAGTTATTCACAACCAAAATTTATCTGCAGTTCAGCTTGAAATATCTTTTTTTTAGACTATCAATTTTCATTCCTGCATATTTTGAAACATTTCATTCCCTATGCAGGATCAAATTACAGAAATAAAAAGCCAGATAGAAACTGAACTGAAAAGCACAGTGAAAGATTAGCCAGCAGTAACACTTACACAGCAGTTTCCAAAATATCTATTAAAAGGCATAATAATACTTTCACCAAATAGGTAATACAATAAAGAGCCTGAATATTAATAGTAGCAAACTTTTAATCTTATTTTCTTTACAAGCTGGCTACTTACTGTAGAAACCCAAATCTATCTGTGACTTTGTAAAGACGGTAGTCAGCATCTTCCCACGGTTCAATCTGAGCACCCTCACGTCCCTAAAGGAAAAAATAAAAAGCCAAATTATGTTTTATGACACAATAAATTAAGACACAAAACAGCATTCAACCACTCAAAGCATAACTTTGGGACATGATGGCAGGACGTCAGAGGAGGGGGAGGAGAACACCAGTTCTAAACTGACCAGCCAAGAAAAAGGAGAGCAGCACACCTCTCCCAGCCCTTCCAAAACAGTATTTTCATCACAGGAAATCTCTTTTGGTCACTGCTGTACACAGAATACATTTCAACCAGGGTCATAGTAATCCCACACCTGTTGTTAAACTCCACAATAATCATCAAGGTCCCCACAGAGCGCCTTCTACTCGTTTCATTTCTGAAGTCCATCTTGCCTGAACAATCACCTGCAAGAGCACATCCTGTAGACAGTCCTGAATTAACATCCATGCTGACTTGCAGCAGCAGTCTCACAATGCAGCACCGAGCTTTCCCTCAGTGATGCCTTCATTCATGTACCACTCTTCTATTCCAATTGCCAATCTTGCAAAAGGTTTGCAGAAGTTTAACTGCATTTCAGCTCTATCTACTGCTGGTATGGGCTACGCACAGGTTACTGGGTATAAATCAGGACACCACTCAGAACACGAAGAGTACTGGGTTTGTGTGGCCAGGTTTTAGTAGCAGGGGGCTCCAGGGCTGGTTTCCCTAAGAAGCTGCTGGAAGCCTCCCACATAGCCAACAGAGACAAAGTCAGCCAGCTGCAAAATGGAGCTGCTGCTGGCCACGGCCCAGCCCATCACCGGAGCAGGTTTGGTGGCAGGACTTGTGACCCCATGGAGGACCCACACTGGAGCACCTGTGCCTGAAGGACTGACCCTGTGGGAGGGACCAGTGCTGGAACTGCTCATGAGGAACTGCAGCCCACAGGAAGGACCCACACTAGAGAAAGGGAAGAGTTTAAGGAGCCAAACCCCCAGGCAGGAAGGAGCCACAGAAACAACGTGGGATGAACTGACCACAGCCCCCGTTCCCCATCCTCCTGCGCTGCTTGGGTGGAGGAGGTAAAGAAAACTGGGAGCAAAGTTAAGCCCAGGAAGAAGGGAGGGGTGGGGAGAAAACGTTTTAGATTCAATTTTCATTTTCTTAATATCCTACTCTGATTTGATTGGTAATAAATTAAACTTATTTCCTCAAGTCAGGTCTGCTTTGCCTGTGACAGTAATTGGTGAATAACCTCCTTCTGTTCATGTCTTGACCCATGAGCTGTTTGTTACATTTTCTCTCCCCTGCCCAACTGAGGATGGCAGTGACAGAGCAGCTTTGAGGGGCACCTGGTGTCAGCCAGCCAGACAGGAGCATGTCTTCCTTATTCCAAGGTGATCCACTCACTCACCTGCACACACTGTGCAAACCACCAGTAAGTCTGGCATAGAAAACATTCCATGAACTCTACAAACAGAAGTATTGCTCAATACTCCAATGACACTTAAAAAGTCTGTAAGTGGTACAAAAACACCTGACTACAGTGTAAGCACTCTAGGTATACTCTGTGCCAGGCTTGTCCTGACAAGGGGTCCAAGAATAAACATGATATGACCAGGGCATTTCATTAGTTCCCCACAACAATATTAGAAACAATACAACTCACTCAACTTTTACTTTTTCTGCAACGATTTCAGTGTTTCTACTACTACAATCAAAGATTAAATAAATAAAAAGTAAAATGAGAGTCCTTCTGATCTAATAGATACACTGAGCATCCCCAAACACCCCACTTTCACTACTTCTAATACAATACACTCAGTGAAATAGTCCCAAAGTAACTTGCTATGCACCTGGAAAATTAGTTGATTGAGTCATTATCCAGAATATCCCCCATGGATGGAGAATTTAATTCACCCAGAGGCCAGTGTATCATTAAACATCAGATTAGTACTCAACAGAGTATTTTAAACAACAGCTAGCTGGAATCATGATTCAGTTTTAAAAGAGACATATTACTAAGATTCATTATAAAATGTCTTTTAAATTATTAACAAGATCACTTACTCTGTCATACTTGGCAACTATCTCTGCTCGTTCCTGGGCAAGTTTGATAGCAGCATCCTGCTCAGCATCTGCACCTGTAGAGGAATTAAAATAATTCTGTTCAGATTTTCTCCCTTGTGAACAAAGGAGTGCAGCCAAATACTTGGAAAATAAACTTCAACTTCAGGGAGACTACTTCAATGGAGAAATGCCAAAACTATTGTGTCAAAGCAAAATATGACCTTGGTGCATGTCTTGAATACTGCTCAAAGCAAAGTACAGTTACTGCACAGTATCTTAATTGCTGAGTTTAGAATATTTCTGATTTTCCACCAATGCAGATATTAAATGCAGTAAAAAAATAAGTCCGCACAACCCATTAAATGAAGGACTGAAGAAAGTACTAAAAGCCACCAGTTGGCAATTCCACAAACATTCTAATATTCAAAGAAAGCTGAAACATTCACTACTGGCTTAAAACAAAAGTGTGAACTATTTACAGGATTTGTAGCGGTATTGGAATACTGAAGAAATACCGCATGGCTTCTTCTCAGAAACTGCCTAAAACTTATTTGTCAGAAAACAGGGAAGGATGTCATTACAGTGTCAGAACTGCAACTTGGGCAATGCAGAGCTGGAAGAAGTGTAAGGATATGACAACAGGAAGGTTGACAGGCAAGAAAAAAACCAATGTGTGAGTAAGCACTGGACATGAGAACACTGCAGATGCAGCATTTAGTACATGAGTGGAGTTCAAGTTTTGCTAAGTCCTGTTCCCTGAGCAGAGACCATCTCTAGAACATGGACAGGAACCAGAGAGCACCAGGAAAGGAAAAGTAAAAGTTGCTGGTTTGAATATCCAACAACTTGAATATCCAACTATTGAATGTACTTCAATATCCCAAATGTAATTATATCAAACCAATGAGGTAAATCAGCTTTAATTAATAAGTTTGTGAAAGATTAAAGAGTTTTTTTTCTTTTGATTATTAAAAAGCAATGAACTTCAGATAAAGCAAGGCTTTAAAAAGGTTTAAGATACATTTCAACCTAACACTGTTATAAAAACAACTCCAAGCATGTGGTTTTTCTTCACTATCTAGTTCATGGCAACATAATGAACTTCAGGAATTGTACACACCAACCATCTGGGCCATGAAATAGAAAAACAGATCAGATATTACAGTTTTCTATCGTATGACATTAACACAATTATTTGTTCAAACCTAGTATTCCTTTAATAAAGTTTACTACATATTTCTCAACATTTAGACAAGAAGTTGTGCCAAGGTAGCCTTCCAAGCCATCTGGTACATATTTAGCATGGTCTCTGCTTGTTTTCACTCCAAGTTTCTCCAGGGGAATGCAAAGAGAACCTCAGTATGACCCACCACAGACACAAGCACCAGCATTCAGACAACAGCACTGCCTGTTCCAAGGTTCCCCTAAGGGAAAGTCTGGCTGCTTCTTGAAAGCTTTCATTTATAATCCCCAGAAGTCACACTTTGTTACCCTCACCTGGCCCCCTTCTCCTGGTCACCATCATTTCCCAATCATATCACCCCTGTTTATTAGCAAGGACATAGAGCTCTGTCATTTTTTCCAGTGTGCAGCAGAACCAGCACACATGTATTTACACAGTTATTTGAGGGAGAAATAAATAATTCAATCTGCTATATTTGGAAGCTTTACATCTCTGAGCCACCACACTGATAAGTATTCTCCTCCCTGTAAGATAAGGGGTGAGTAGAATCATGTCATATTGTTCAGACTCTGGTGTGTCCAAGCAGGGCACTGCTCCTCCTGTGCTTTCAGGTGCTGGATCCACATTTATTCCTAAGCCTGAAGAGGACTCAAGACACAAAAGCAGTTTGGTCTCAGGTTTGTTCTCTGACACAGCTTTACAGCCACTGCAGGGCTCTGTGACCCCGGCTGCCCACGTGAGCTCTTGATCAAGACACAGCTCCCGCACCCCCCGCAGCCCTCCAGAGCCCTTCCCCTGCCTTGTCACACAAAGGGCACAGACACAACTCCACACCCCTGCCAGGGCATTCCAGCACTATCTGCTCCCCCGGCACAATTACAACAATCTGGCTCCTAATCTTTACTATCTGGCATAGCGTGTCTACTAAACTGACAGTGTCCACTAAAGCTACCAAATCAACACTGACAAAAAGCAGTGGATGAACCCTGGTTCTTCTTTCAAAGTGAGAAGATAAAGGAACTGTAACCAAAATTAAATTGTGTTTTCTTTTGTAAGACAGATCTGTGCTTATAACAAGCCTTTACAGAAGACCAATTACGGGTTTTTAAAAAGTAAACTTTTAACTTCCTTCGAAACCTGACATTCCTTCAGCAAATTCAAGTACTGCTTGACCCTAGTCTCCACTCCTCCAATGGACAGATGTGGGGGAAAAGCTCCCTTGTTTAAAGTACACCTGCTGCTGAGCTGCAAGAAATAGGGGGAAGTCCTATCACTAATTTCCAAGTAAAAGAGAGATTAGATTTAATTTGAGAAAGAGTGAAAGAGTGGCTGAACATAAGTGGACAATATTGTAATACAAAGTAGTCAGTACATTGACATAGTATGTAGATGATACATTTTTTTAACAGAACTAAAAATGGTTTATATTTTTATTTTAAAGTGTGCTCAAAGGGACATGCACAGATCTTCAACAACACAGACAGAACAAGAGTGTAAGCTGAAAAAAAGTTTAAACCTTTGCTTAAAAGAATGCCAAACTGTATTTGCACCAGATAGCAAGTTCCTGATTTATGCTGAGAACACGGCCATGGCTTACCATCCCTTCCTCTGCATAAGCAATGTGTGAATCAAAATTTGGCATGTTCTGTGTCTCATGACAATTCAATTACATTTAGTGTGTAAATTATCATATTCATTGCCTTTAAAGTAATCCTCTTTGCTTTCTGCCAGAATCATCTTAACCTTCCAGCTGCACTGAGATAGTTCAATGTTTCATTAATCCATCAACACTGAAACCCCAGAAAACAGCCTGAGATAGGGACAAGAGGTTTTATTTTGGGAGATAAGCATTAAACATGATTTTTCTCACAAGAGGAAATATTTAAATATCTCCAACTTAGAAATTAAACAGTGATTCCTGATAAAGTAAAAGCTAAATACGGGAACAAAAAAAATTCTTCTGCACAAAAATCCATCACTATGAAACTGAAGACAAATAACTGCTATCCTAAAGTCTTATCGGTTTTATTCGGTGTTATCTCAGTGAAAGCAGCTAAAGATATGACACAAGTATGATTAAATTTACTAATTAACAGGTAGCATTACAGATTATACAGGAAACAATGCCAACTCAGATGAAGTTGACATTAATATATAGTCAATTAAGTAGTATGGAGAACTGATTTGAACTAAAAAATGGGGAAATATATTAGCAATGACCTGATGATAAAATCTGTCAACGACGGCATGCTAAACAGCACTTTCAAGTCCCCCCCAAAAATCAGTCAGGCTTACAAGGCACAAGCAGCGTGGGTAAAACCCTGCCCAGCAGCAACCACAGAATGACAGGTTGGAAGGGATGATCCTCAAGGACCATCTAGTCCAAGCTTTCTTGGCAAAAGCACAGTCTAGACAAGATGGTCCAGCACTCTGTTCAGATGAATCTTAAGTGTCCAATCTTTGGGAATCCACCACTTCCCTGGGGAGATTATTCCAATGGCTGCTCTCATTGTGAAAATTTTCAAGTGTCCTGAATCTCCTGAGGAGCAACAGACATAATGCAAACTAAAAATATGTAACACTATGCTCTATTAATGAATGCTAGACTACCTGGAAGAGACCAACTGCCTTAAGTGATATTTAAGAGCAAAACAACAGATTCAAGTAAAAAAAACCCTAGTAAAGAAAAAATAAGGTTGTGGCCTACAAATAGATGTAAAATTTAAATTCTGACTTTAGTAAAACTTCTCAAGGATAGAGATTTTGCAAGAAACAGAGCTATGGTTTGATGGATCTGATGAAACAAAAAACCCCAAAAAAACCCCAAACAAAACAAAACAAAACAAACCCAACAAACAAGAAAACCCCAATTCTGTCTTTCTCTTGCTTTTGTGCCATCTTCTCCCTTCTGTTCCACAGGGAGGAACTGCAACTGTACATGTAGGCACCTACAGACACCGGAGAACCTTGACCCAAGGTCCCCCTATAATCCACCTAAAATCCATATTTTAAGGTGGGGGTAGGGAGAAGGTGGGGGAAAAAAATTGACAAGAATGTAATTTTGTATTCACTTAAATCACTGAGCCAAACACTGAGGATTCCCTCTTGCAGTCCCTGCAGTAACTCAGTTTTCCAAAATAAAGGAGGAGGAACTGGCAGCACTATCTCTTGCTTTTCCAGCAGCCAAGGAGGATCTGAACAGCCTTTGACAGCCTGCTCGGCTGCTCCTGGTTGGGGTGACCAACACAGAGCCCATAGTTACACCTGGCTTTTATCACAGCCTGGCAGAACTGAGCTGCTGCTGAGGGAGGAATGGCCAGAAGACAGTAAAACACTGGTCCTCCCCACAAAAAGAAAAGCTGCAGCTCTACAAGTTTACTAAGTACCTGTATTTTGAATCGTTTGTCTAATCCTGCATGGCTCCTAATCCTGTTCAGCTACAGAACTACAAACCAGTAAGGCACAGCTTTTTTTAAAGTGATCTCCGTGTGCAATCCACCAAGCACACATCTCTAGTCCCTGCAAAAGCAGTCATACAACTTACAGAAGGTCTTTGGGGTTACTCACACTCACTAGTGATAATCTCTCCAAAACAGTCTAAAAAATGACTAGACAGTGTCTCACCTGGAAAAGGTAACAACAGCCAGGGACTAACTCCCTCATCGAGGGAGTATGAAATGAGTACCACCGAGAGCCTCAGCGAGTTCCTTACACTGAGGGAGGAGTAGGTACGAGATACACTGCAGTGCTCATGTATCAGCAGCAGCATAATAAACTGCCTCTTACAGATGTGCCATAAATATAAGAAGAATCATAGATTTGTTTAGCCTGGAAAAGACTTTTAAGATCATTGAGTCCAACCATTAACCCACCACTGCCAAGCCCACCATGAAACAATGCCCCCAAGTGCCACAGCTACACATCTTTTAAATACCTCAAGGGATGGTGAATCCACCATTTCTCTGGGCAGCCTGTTCCAGTGCTTGACAACTTTTTTGGGAAAGAAATCTTTCCTAATATCCAATCTAAACCAACCCTATGCAATTTGAAGTTACTTCATCTCCCTCTGCCATTTGTTACCTGGGAGAGGAGCCTGACCCCCACCTGGCTACAGCCTCCTGTCAGGGAGTTGTAGAGAGCAGTAAGTTTCCCCCTTGAGCCTCCTTTTCCCCAGGATAAACATCCCCAGCTCCCTCAGTCACTCTTCACAGGATTTGTGCTCCAGACCCTGCCACAGCTCCATTCCCTTCTCTGGACACGCTCCAGCACCAAAATGTCCTTCTTGTCATAAGGGGGCCAAAAGTGATTCCAGGATTCGAGGTGTGGCCTCATCAGTGCTGGGTACAGAGGGATAATCACAGCCCTGGTCCTGTTGGCAACACTATTGCTGGTACAGCCCAGGATGCCATTGGCCTTCCTGGCCACCAGGGCCCACACTGGCTCATGTTCAGTCACTGTGGACCAGCACCCCCAGAAGCAATGCCTCTTTCCATGGGGCTGAGGCTCAATATACTAATAGCATCCTGTGCAACCTTATCCCAAATTCTGAAAAGAGATTTGTCCCTTTTTTTCTCCTTTGACCCACCACCATTGTATCTCCAACTGCAGAGCACTCTAAAAATCCCCCAAAAATTGAAAGACTTTAATTTGTTTCCCATTACTTTACTAAAATTCTTGCTTGTTTGCACATTACACATCCCACTGCACAAAGAGCTGCACTGGCACAAACTCCTGTCTGCAGGCACTACCACCAGCTGCTGTGCATCTACACATTCAAAGCACATATCAGAGCAATAAACAAAGTCTCTGGTCATAGCAGAAAGTCTCTTAAATACTCAGGCTGTTTATTTTCCTTCCAGCTCATTCCCATAAACAACAAAATGAAAGCCATGACGTACACTTAATAGTATTTTGTTGTGGGTACACGATGTTCAAAAGGAAGAATCTTGGTAAATACCTGCACATCGATACTAACCCTGCTCTGAACAAAAGGGATTAAGCGTCATTTATTATACTTTCTTTTCATGCAGAGAGAACTTCTAACACAGAGAACTTTTAACATAAAGTGAACTAGTTAGTTAGAAAAGCACTTTTACATAGCAACACTTCCTCAGAAACACGTATTTCCAGAAGTTAACTGAGCTACATTTCTTCCTCCATTACACATAATTATATACTTTAATAGTAGTAAAACTCAGTTATCACTAATTTGAAATGAGAGAGAGGTAAAACAGCACAATATAAACAATTAAAGACCAGTACATAAAATTTTACAGAACACTTTACCAGTCTTTAGACTGTCATTTTCTTCCCAGTCCTTGTAGAGCTCTGTTTTAGTCTTCATGAAGTAAATCTGTTTGCTTCTAGACCATATTCTAAATCAGTTTATCAAAAATGACCGGGGGAGAAGTTCTCCTCCTCCACTTGCTGCATTTGCTCCACACAACTGAGCCACTTGACACGTGCTCCTTTTTCCAGACACAGCCCCTCTACAGCTCCACGAGCAACAGAGGCTCGAACAAAGATGCCATTTGTTAATGCCAAGTGTCACGAAGGCACCACGCTGGTGTTCTCCAGCCCAGCCCACAGCCCTGCATTCCAGCTCATAATAAACAAAAGGATTTGAACAAACAGCCTCAGAGGCCAGGGCTCCTGTAACACATCACTGTTATACTCTTGGGCAAGAATTCTTACTGGTGTTTTCCAAGTGCTGCAGGAAAAGCATCTTACTGAAAGGACTTACTTGAAACAGGGCTTGAAGTACTACCCTCTTTCTGACTTATTACTTAAGAAACCACGGAATTAAGTAACTCTAAAAATACAGTTTAGATTTCTGTAGCTGGCATTCCCTACTTGCAGGATGGAGATTTTACATATTTTCTGATCAAAACTCCTTTATTGTGTAAGATAGCTTGGGGACCTGAAACATCTAGGACATCCAGAGTTGGAAAGAACACTTTTAACACTTTTGTCAATAAAAGTACAAAAGTTCAGAAGTAAAACTGGTAGAAATCATCTGCAACCTGAAAACCTGAAAACCAGATCTCCCTACCAAATATCCCAGGACAAACACACGAAGCCATTCTCCTGCACAGATTTTAGCCCTCACACATGCTCTCTCACACAGACATTCTGCTGCTGTGCGATGCCCGCAGCCAGAACCAGCCAATTCCATATCCCAACGTAAGCAAGTCAGGGCACATACACTACCAGACACTTTGTGAAGCCAGGTGAAAGATGATCAGTAGCACTGGCACAGGTTACCCAGGGAAGCTGTGGAATCTCCATCCTTGGAGATGTTCATAAGCTGGGCATGGTCCTGGGCAATCAGCTCTGCACAGCCTTGCTTGAGCAGGGGTTGGACCAGATGACTTCCAGAGGTCTCTTCCAGCCTCAACTCTTTTGTGGTTTTCTTGCACTCAGAGAAGTGTTAAAATGCCAGGAACAGGAGATCTGATCAAGTGTGTCAGACTATTCTTTTTTCCCCAGAGACTGAAAAAAGAACAGTTCCTTCAATTGTTTTAACCTTCCTCCCCATATCGTCTGGCAGAGCACCAAGCCTGGAAATGAGCAGCAGCTCCTTTGTCTTTGCCACTGATTACTGCCCATGGATGCCACCCAAGCCCAGGTGTCAATAGTTTAGTCTCAGGAATCAGTATGAGTTTAGTAAGCCAGTGCCATGTCCACCACCAGGTACATTTCCCTCAAAAGCAGCATTTTCTTACTGCTGACACACACAACAGCAATCCTCTTGCTACACAGAAATAATCTTCCACTTTACTCATAACAGAACTACTGAACTGATTTTGTAAAGCCAACTATTTTCTGTTTCCTTATCTGTGAGCATATTTGTGGTGAGGATGAAAAGAACTCACACGCAATGAACACAAGTACTCGTTCCAGGTTAACTCTCTCACCCCTTCACCACTTGAAAATAATCTGCTTTTTAATATCACTGCTGCTCTTCTACCACACACTACTCCCAGGCAGCAATAAGCCATATTACTGACAGATATATATGTAGATATATATATACACACACACTATAGCTATACTAGATATATCTACACTGGTATTTCTCTTTTATCTCTCAAGCATTCAGGGTAGACCCTATTGTAGTTTTACAGCATGAGGAGTAATGGGTGAAAAATAGGAAAGAAAAGATTTAACTTCCCTGAAGAAACGTGACTGAACTCTCATCTTAATGAAGAAAGAAGTTTCACTATGGCAGAACTCTTGCAGTTTTGCAACATCCCCTGTGAGACACTGCAGAGTCACCAATGGAAAATGGTCACTTTGGAAATTAGGAGAATTAACTGCTACTAAAAACCCTCTCAAATCAATTTTGAAGTGATCCCCAAAGGACTCAAAGCAAGAGCAGGGAAATCCAGGCAGCCCTGCTAAGCGATATTCCACAGAGGAAGCCTGTGTCAACATGAAATGAGAATTTAGGAGTCTATGTATTGCACAGAATTTAAATCAAATACTCTATCTTGCTTTTAAGCAACAATGGACTAAAGGACTTACAGAAACTCAAACAATATTAATCAGTTATTGCAATATGTCTATCATTTTATTTTTAATAACATAGTCTTACTAACACTTTTAATTAATTAATGGAGCAATGAAAGCACAAAACTCAGAATAAACCAGCAATAAAACAGAAAAAGAACATACTCTATAAAATACAACTTGGCCATTTACTTCATCCTAATTTGCAATTTGTTTTTCTATGTGTTTCATGTAAATAAGTACACCTTGAAATTAGATGACTCCATCAGCAATGCCTACATCCAGCCAGCTGGAAGCTGCAGTTCAAACACTCATGTCATCACTACTGAGCCTTATGAAAGTTCCCACAAGGGTTACAAAGTGGAGTGACAAGAAATGGCAGGGTTCTACTGTAATTCCATTTTACCAAGTGCTGTGTATGCAGTCGTGAGCCAGAAGATAATTAATTTGCTGAAGGTTAACATAATCAGTTGCAAAGCCAGAAGAAACCATAATTGCCAATTTGCAACAAACTACACTGAAAAGAGTAAGCCAAATTTTGAACAATGCTCCTTTCTTGAAAGGAAAAGAGGACAAAACCAACGCACAACCCACCCTCCTGGCCAGAACTCTGTCAACACAACCTGAAATATTTATGGCAGCCCTTAATAAACTTAAATGTAAAAACTCAGGCTGGGTATAATTTGGGGCTTGCCAGTATGTAAGGACTGGTCTGACTTGTGCCACAACTAGCTAATGTCTTAAGTCTAAGCTTAAGTCATCCTTTGTTCTTCTCTTCCCAAGGCTGTAGTTGGCACCTGGCCGTTTCATTACAATTTTTCTGTTTTCTCACTGCTATGAAAGAGCAGCATTGTGGCCACGATGAAGTGGTCACTCACCTACACGTTTGTCTTTCAGGAGATGCAAAGGCTGTGCTGAGCTCAGCCATGTCAGCCCTCCAAGCCCCTGCTCCAGTGGCGAGGGGAGCAGATCTGCACCCCGCTGTTCCAGGGGACACAGCGAGCCCTGTGTCTCCAACACGTTATAACCCAGCAGCCGTGGAACAAGAGACACAGCCTTCATGGAAAAACACAGGAGGTTTTCTACTACATGGAAATCATTTTATGGTCTTCCACCAAAAGATTACATTTCTTAGAACTCCTACTGTGGCTAGAACTGATCCCGCTGTAACATACAATCTGTTTCATCTACGGCTCGTTGAGTATTACTCCCACACTCCCCCTGAAATCCATGACCTTTCCCAGCACCAGCCCTAGCCTTTACAATTATGTCTTAATAAAATATGCTGCAAATCAGCTGCTGCATTAAACGGTAAGATCAGACACTTGACCTCAGAAGCAGTATTGACGGATAAAAAGCAGAAATATCTCAGGAATTTTACCCTCAACCTAACATAAGTCAAGGCATCCTTTCACACCAGTGGCTTTTCAGGTACTGGTTATGAATCTATAAGCAAATTTAGCTGAAAATGCCCTTTTTTTGATCCCTTGTACTTTAAAAGTACTGCAGTTCCCAGAGGCCTTTGAGAACTGAAATATCCCTTCTGTACACTGTCGCTGCTCGTACTTCTTTTAACCATGACAGGCTACTACACACACAAGCAAAACGATCCTTCAGTAAGACTGAACATAGAAGTTCTCTGCAATAAATTTCCTTCTTCGTTTTCCCAGTGCCATGTATCAGCATGACATATAAAAATCATTTTTTTCCCAGCAACATAAATCAAAAGACCATTAAAACATTCTCTGAAATTCTGACATTATTTCCGACATAATATCAGATTTCCTGTTTTGAACATCATAATTAGTGGTAGAATATGAATGTTTTCACAGCGGTAAGATTTGCAGTATCAATTTAAAGAGTAAAATGGTTCTAATATTTTAGATTCTGACACAAAGGAGAACCCTTCATAACAAGAGCTATGCTTCCCACGTTAACAGACCTATATTTAAATAGTCAGTTGCCACACTGCACTAATTATGTTAAGTCTCCTGATTAATCATTTTTCTCTCTGCATTAGTCAAAATTAATGAAGCAAACAATATCTATATTTTAAAATTCAGCGTTAATGATGTGAAGTCTATTCCCAGTTTAAAACATCACCAAGACAACACTCATACAGACTCTAGATAAAGTTTTATAAAAGGAGGCGGTTCTCAATTTTTGAGGAAGCCAGGTTATTTCTTCTGTAGGGCTAGAGAAGCTACAACAGTTCTCTAGTTACAAAATGTCATCTAGATTGGTATAATTTTATGCTGGCTAAAATAAAGAGGTTTGTTCTTCTACACAGACGAGCTTTGAATGCACTGACATACCCGCAGTCCAGCTCATCATTTAATTACACAGCCGATTTAACTGATTACAACAGGAAGAAAAGGAGGGTTTGTTTTTGTAATAGATGCTATTCTGCCACTTAACAAGACTAAAGAGCTCCAAGCCAGCTCAGAAAAACACCAGCTCTGACTCAAGGTGGCAGGAGTAGAACTTGACCAGCATCATGGGGACGCAGCAGCAGCTGCCCCGACCTGCCCAGCGCCCGCAGCCCCAGGGCTGGCACCGAGCTGCTGCTCGGCTGAGCAGGCACTGCCCAAACCTCGCTGGCCCCTGCGTGAGACAGAGAAGGAAGCATTCACAAACAAGCAACGGATGAGCAGCTGCTGAAACCACCAGCTTTTACTCCCCAGCTGCACATGTACCACCCACTCTGTACTTTTCTGCCTTCTCCTGGAAGAGACGGCATGGAGCACACAGGGATGAGTCCCTGCCCAAAAGCGTGAGAAAACCACCCTGCTGCCTCTGCTCACACCTGCACTTCAGCCTCCCAGGTGCTGAGCTACTGCTCTGCCTACCTGGGCACAGCCTCTGCATGGGGAGACCGCGGGATTCATTTTCTTGCTTTAAGTTCAGTTTCACCCCAATACACAACAGGAAAATAAAATCTTAAATGTTGTGAAAAGTTGTGGCAGGATGAAAAAGCACTTCTTGCTTTATTCCAGCAACAGCATGAGTTACACTAGTTACTACAGGCTGCTGGACACACTGTTGTGATCCACACCGAAGAGAGTGGATCTCAGGCATCCCTCCTTCTACCACTGGGAAACACTGAAGGAACCATCAAAAACGACAGTAACAGTGAGAGGAGCTGCAAAAGGCTCTTCTCTGTTCGACTTTAATTATCATCTTAACATACTTAAAGCATTTCACAAAAAAAAAACAAACAAACCTGAGTTACACGCTACAGCTCAGCTTGCCATAGCTGAACAGCTTTTTTCAATTACTCTGTCTCTGAGCTATTCATCTTTGAGAAGACAAAGATTTTAAGTGCGGGAATACCTTAAGTACAAATACAGTCCTCTAAGGGAATCCTCTGAAAAGTCTGAATGGCACCAAGAAGCTCATATAACACTAAACCTTCTCCTGGTGGCTCTGTGGTAAGTTTGAGTAAGTCAACATCAAAGCAAATTTAGATACCTGCCTGCTTGTATCAGTCGTGTCTACACAGCACAGAGCTGCTTTGTAAAAAACCTGAATAACTTGACTACTTAAAATATCTGTCATTCATTTAATTGAAAACTAAAACGACATTTAAGAGAGGGGAAAAAATGCTGAAATCCTCTCTGAACATTTGAAATCATCTTAAGTGTCAGGCAGCAGTAGATCCACATTTTTATGTTTATAAAATGGTTATAGGAAAGGCTGGAGGAGTAAGAGACAACCAGACGAAGGGTAAACAAGTTTGTCCAACAGCAGCAGAAACGGGAAGTTTCTTCATCTTTGCTATGAGAAAAGGAAGTTAGTGGTAGACAAGAAGGTTCTGTTGTTTTCAGTTTCACTGACTGAGGGCTGGTAAACAAAACAAAGTAAACAGCCACGGCATTTCCCATGCGAAACAGGAATTAGGGCCTCCAAGGCTGCCCTGTGTGCCTCGTCCCAGCCCCGAGCTGAGGGAAAACCCAGCAGAGTGGATGCAGTAAATCCCAGTGCCACACCCACCAAATCACAATCAGGTTACATTCATACTGCTAATTAGCAATACCACTATGAATTTGTTCGCCTCCACGTAGTTTGCATCAGTTAAAAGCTTTGTCAATATAAAACAACTTCAGAGTTTTGATAAAACAACCCAAAGCAGGGGAGAAGGGGGGAAGAAAAAAGATCACAGCCTTTCTGGCTGTTTATCTACAGAACACTGTACCAGTCAGAAAAACCTTCTGCCTACATTATATCCATCACCTTTAATTTTTTTGCTAGAGGAAACACCAAATTAAATTTTAGGTGCAATCTATCCCCAAAATTTTGGACAGCATGACAAGAAAGGTCAGGGCTTTTTATTCCCTAACCTTTGACACCAGTTAAGTACAGACAACACGGAGATGTCAGCACCACTGAGAGGTGGGGACAAAGCTGTAGTAGAAAAGGACCACAAAAGAAAAATGAAAAGGCATTTGTTTGGATAGTTGATTTTAAAGGACAGTACAGGTTAATCAGAATTTTCTGAAGAGGATATAAATCTCCTTCAAGTAAGAGATCACAGCAAGAGGCACCATTTGGCTCATTCTGTGGATACTCTGAAAACATTTTACAAATGTGTTGACGTAAGATGACAATTATTAATTTATACTGCTGTTGCACAGAAACAATAACTTTAATAATCAGTGCATTAACAAGCATATCAGTAACACTTTCTTTTTATTGGCTTAGAGGAAGATAAGCACTGAGGTACTTCAGCGACACAAACTCACCATCAAGTTTTCAATGCTACTTCTCTCAAAATCAGTACTTTTATTTCAGTACCGATGCAAAATGCAGAACTACAAACACATGCTATGAACACCTTAAAACAAACATGAGGTTAATTCTAGTCTAAGCCTTGTACACAGGCATCAAGCAAAAAAATCCATTTGTTTATGCCGAAGTGATTAATGCACTGAGCCTACTAATAAAGATCTGCTTTAGAACCACTACACTCTGTTAAAGAAAAAAGCCAAACCAAACAAAACCATCCCTAACCCAGAAAAATCTGACTACTTGTCACAGATTCTCATATCTCAGCAGAAAATGACCTGAAATTAAAAAAGCAGTTTTAAACTCAGTACACTGAGAAAGTCTACTTCATCTAATACAAACACTGATACAGTACTTTGGAAATCCCTATTCCAGGTTACAAGCATTAGCTCTAGGATAATACACAAATAAAGCCTTTTATGGATTCCAGTCCAGCCCATATAACCTATTTCATTCCCAAGAGATCACTCCCAACCTCTGCGAATTTCATATCCCTCACAGAATCAAAATCCAAAGGAAGAATCACAACTTGGTTGAGCCTGTGGAGCTGCACCTGGCAAACAGGATCCTGTTCCCTGGGAAAAGCAGACCCACTGCAAAACCCTCCCCTAGGGCAGACATGAGCTGTCCTCTCCATCAGAGAGAAGGAGGAACAGCACCAGCTGGGATTTAAACACAGATCCACCCACTGTCTGCTGTGCCTGCAGACAAGCAATTAAGATATTCAGCACTCTGGGGAGGGTTCAAGTTCTTATTTGTGCAGCTTGGACAGACCAGGAGCAACCGGGCTGACTGGTTACCCAGGCATGAACCAAATATCACAACCTCCACAAGACAACAGCTTTGAGCTCTAACTAAAACCAGCAGCTGCAAAGAGAAAATGTAGAGGTCAAAGCTCTACATATGCCTGCATGGCCTTTAAATCCTCTTTTTGACTTGGAGAGGTAGACACAGTGGTCAGGCAGGAAACCTTCCCATGAGGTGCAACACTCATTCTGAAACCCATTGACCTCACATGAAAGTTCAGCAAATTCATCAGTGAAATTTTAATCGGTGAAGTTAAACCCAAAATTACTTTCAAGGGAGAAAACATATTTTGGTTATGAATTGTGGTTCCCTCTTACCACTGAAGACATTTCTTCAGTACATGTTAAAATGACAACTTCACATTTCTGATGTTACTATAAACAAAGCCAAAGCCTCTTCCTGAAGCAAGGAACTGTAATGCAGTGAACTCAAACCATCTTTGCAAAGGTATTCCCAAAAGGTCCAGCAAAGGGATGGGAAATGAAGAGGATGAACACAATGAATGTTCCTTCAGTTACAGAATTTTGGAAGGATAAGGAGCTATCACTCCAAGGGCTTCAAAGTGGATGAAAATTCAACTGCCTCTCATCAACGCTTACCTCTTCAGCAGAAGTACAGCTGTCATCTGCTGTCACCCAAGTCTGAAAGTGAATGAAAAGTACCAAATATTTCTCCTGTTTTAGAGTTTTCTGCAACTGTTAAATTTAACAACAAACTTCTTGTTATGACAGCACATTCTTCAACGAATTTACAAACAACTCAGTCTCCCTTAAGGCTAGGGGAAGAAAAAGAAATATCATTTTCAACTTAAGTTTGTTTTACTATAGTCCACACTAAAGACGACAGCTTTTAGGGTGCATTAGTCATCAGTACAAACTTTACTCCACGTAAACAGCGAGCAGAATTTCTACACTTTCTCCTTCTCTAGCTCACTTCATTCCCTGGCGGAGAAAAATCCAGGGTGTAACTATTGAACACTATGAAATTACTCACACATACTCTATTTCCAACACCCACTGTTTTGGAAGAGCACACAAACCCTAAGCATTGACAACAGGAACCAATGGTTCACATTATTGTGACAACATGTGCCATAAATGTAGAAAAACAAAAGCATCAAAGAGTACTTTGTACCTGAGGTACAAGAGGCTGCTTAATCCCAGGGTAACAGTCAGGCCACCTCCGACACGTTGTTGACAGGTTTCTCTGAAAAATGAGTCAGCTGCACGCCCTGGGGAACTCCTCTCCCAATTAAAACAGTATCACAAACAGCCATTGTTCTTCAGGTGCTATTGAGCCCAGGCAGTGTTTCACTGAATCACCAGCTCCAACACAGACTAAGTCACTTTTTTTTTTTTTCAGATAAGCAATCAGGATTTTAAGCAAAGGCACAAGACAAAAACATGGATCTGCAATTCAGCTAATCAGGCTTTACTAAATAAAAAAATCTTTGGTGGAAATACAATGAGAGGCTCCCCCTGTCTGAGAGTTCCAAATCTATTCCAGTGCTGTGGATGCAGGTGAAGGCTGCAGCACTCAGAGCTCCAGGGCTGATGGAAGTACAGCCCAAGCACTGCTGCTCAGCTTGGACACTGCAACCTTTACCCTGACACACAGCACACAGTGAAGCAGTGACCTGTGTAATTGTTTTCTGGTAAAGTAACACCTTCTGAGACTTGAGAAGCAGAGCAGTGAGAATTTAGAAGTCACACCTAATGACAGTACAAATGCAAACAATAAGAAAAGAGGATACAGAAAGCAGGGGTGGAGGTGGGGAGGAAGTGTGATGTTTTAGCTAAGGAATGACATTCTAAGAGGGTGATGTACAAAATTGCTAGAATACAATTAGCTGTCAAGTTAAAGCATGCAGGGGTGAGCATCAGTAAGGGGTATGGGATTACAACATTCCATCAAATCTGAGTACCAATTTTCCCACCACCTTGCACCTGTTTTCCTCCTTCACACATGTATATTATACCAGCACTATCTGATATCTCTCTGCTTACACAAGCAATGCTGAAATGAAAGAAAAAAAAAAAGTTAAAAAATCAAAATCCTAAAGGAAAACTCATGGAGGCAAAATATGGATGCAAAACAACTGGACATTCTTAGAAAGATGAAAAAGAAATAGAAGAAATTGGAGAAGAATAGGCTATGGCACAAGTTAGTGTGAAGGGTCTGTGAACCATAAGTAACTTTGAAAAGCACAGTTATTCTCCAACACACAACTGAGAGCTGTGAAAAAAACTTACCAGCACAAAAGGAATACAAATAAGGTATAAATCAGCTTCTTTTAAAAACTTCATAGTCACTTTCTAGGTAGTCCCAAGGGATTAAGGATATGAGGCTATGACCCAGGGAACTGCTGTATTTATAAGCTACTGGGATGGTCTGACTGCCTGATAGAGCTGCTACAGGGCCCCTTCAGGGCAAGCAAGGCAAATTTCTTATTCTTACACCTCAGAAGTAACTCAGTGAAATGGTTTGTCATTACTAGTATGTCATTACCAGTCCAATATCAGGCAGTTCCCTGATACATCATTGAGCCATCAGTATTTAAAGTTCAAGCTTCTTAGCTCATATAAATAGAACACCAAATATTTACAGCCTTTCACATGAGACTGTAGGATTTAGCCCAAATTTTAATTGAAGGACTTTTTACATTTGGCTCAGAATGAAGAATGCTTGGGAAACAAGCTCATCTGCAGGTTTTTTTAACTGTGGAGGAAAAAAATAATTTAAAGTTATAAAAGAGCTGAAATAGTGTTCATGTTACAGCAATTCTGTAATGTCTTTGTATTAAAATAAATTATTGCCAACTATAAAGCTCTAAGATTTTTTTTTTTTTTAGTTTTTAATTGGAAACAGATGTTTTCCCACTAATCAGAAATCTATGAACTCAACTGATGAAAGCTGCATGACAGATAAAAGGCAGGTAAAAATAGGTTTGAGAGAGAAAAAAAACCTGCAGAAAAGTTGTTTTAAATTAAAAAGGAATCAGAAATTGCCAAGGCAGCTTAGTCAAATAAACAAAGCCCAGACCAAACTATTAAAATACAATTCTACAGAAGCAGGAATGATTCAGATATGTCAAATAAATATTGTGTCCCCTTGTCCACCTGTCCCCTGCAATCACCTCACATTCAAGTGTATTCTTATTAGTCCTAATTCGATTATCTCTTCTCCAAGCTCCTTATATCTTGAAATTATATCATAGCTAGGATGCAAGGGATAATTTGTTGAGGTTTCCTAATGGTAGCAATGACTTTAGAATTTCTAACACAAGCCAAAATTGCTCAAAAAAAGTCCACTGGCATACCAACAAATACTGTTTCAAAACCAATTACTACACACCAATAGCTGGAAATGTTACGAAGCTTATTAAATTTTTTAATTTTAACACAGACAGATTTTACCTAGGAGTACATTAAGGCAGCATAAAGGAAAATGCAGGACACCATTCAGACATCCAGTCCTGGATTTACAGTGCTTGTTGACCACATCATTGCTCTTTGTCTCCAGCCCTGCTGGAAATTACTGCTCTGGGCAGAGCTGGTAAACAGGATCATGTGAGTGCACTGCAACCACAGCAGAAAAGCCCAACTGCTGAATTTGCTCACACTGCTGTCACCAGCAGCTTCAGGGAACCTGGACTGGGGAGAACTCACAGGAACAGAGGCCTGCAAAGTTTAAGTTTGTCCACATCTTCAGTGTTGCTGTAGTGGGTTGACCCTTGGCTGGCAGCCAGGTGCCCACTGACCTGCTCTCACTCCAACCACTCAACAGGACAGGGGGAGGAGAAAAGAGGAAAAAGCTCATAGATCAAGATAAACAGGGAGGTCACTCACCAATTACCCTCATGAGAAAAACCTACTTGGCTTGGGGAAACTAATTTAGTGGCAATTAAAAATAGTATAGGTCAGCCCATAACACTTGGGTTTTTGCTGTTCCTTAATCCTGACACTCTTCCCATGCTCCAGCACGGGGTCCCTCCAAAGGGACAGAACCCTTCACAAACTGCTCCCGTGTGGGCCTTTCCCATGAGCTGCTGTTCCTGCCAGAAAACCTGCTCCTGGCATGGGCTCCTCTTCCAGGGCCATAGTTTCTGCTCCAGAACGGGCTCTCCACAGGCTGCAACTTCCTTCAGGGCACACCCTCCTGCTCAGTGTGGAGGACTCCAGGGACTGCAGGTGGATCTCTGCTCCCTCCATGGACCTCCATGGGCTGCAGGGACACAGCTGCCTCACCATGGTCTTCTCCAGAGGCTGCCAATGAATCTCTGCTCTGGTGCATAACCACTTCCTCCTGCTCCTCCACTGACCTTGGGGTCTGCAGAGTTGACTCTCACATTTTTCTCCCTCTCCTCTCTCACAACTGCTGCACTGTGCTTTTTAGCATTTCTTAACTATCTCATCGCAGAGGTGCCACCAGCTTCCCTGATGAGCTCAGCTTTGGCCAAGGGTGGGCCTGTTTTGGAGCAAGCTGGGTCTGGCTGTGTCTAACTCTGGGGGCAGCCCCTGGCCTCTTCTCACACAGGATCTGCAGCCCCAGCTACAAAAACCCTGCCCTGTAAGCCCAACACAGTGGCCAAAGAGAAACTCTGCCATTAACTTAGCACTTAATCTCAAGATGCAGAGCATATAAAAACCCAAGTCATAAATGTCAGTCTTCAGTGCTTTAGTGCATAATCTCTTGATCCCCCTTCTGCCCCTGAAATATCAAGCCTACCAGAAATTCCAATTATTTCCAAGAAAAACCTCATTAGGCTATTCTATCCAATGCCAAGATCATAAATCTGGGATAAAAGACTACTGATGTTCCACGCAATTCTATAAATAGCATTTTAGTCTAAATTGGAAGTGCTTTGGAGCAAAGCTGCAGATCATCTCTATTTACTGTTCTCCAGTTTGTGCTGGGAAGCGACTTGGAAGTATGCACAGCTGGATTCCTTCCAGGTTCAACTATCTGGGAGATGCACTCCTACCTCCAAGTTATGTTCTACCCAAAGGATAAAGCCAAGGTTTGATCTAGCCTGGAAAAAACTGCCAAAGTACAGAGGAATGTTGAACTCCCAGCTTTCCTCTCTCCATCTCTGCCTCCAATGCCACGCTCCCAGCCAGCATGGACACAGCCCATGAGCCACTGCTATGTTAAATACCCAGCCCGGTTGTCCTTTGATTTGCCTAAGTGTATTTGCTCATTCCTCCTTTTAGAGCTTATCTGCACTATTTATAGAATGGCTTTACATTCTTATTAGTTGCCAGACAATGATTTTTAATACATGTTCCATCACTACAAACACTCCTCTGCAAAGCTTTACACATTATGTAAAACAGGCAATTATCACTGCACAGATTAGAAGGTCATTCCAACGCCTATAAACTAAATAGTAGTGGGAATTGGAGTCTGTGTAGCTTATTTTCTTTTTCATCTATAGATTTGGCAAGCTCCAGACTAGCATTCATCCCACGTATTTCAAAACCTAGCCAGGGTACTAATTCACGGCACAGAATTGACAAAAACATATCTTTGATTTGTGCAATTTGTGATCCACACTACAGTCTGCGAACACAACATTTTCTTTTACCCAGTGACGTGACATGGTGGCTTCAAGACCTGATGCAGCTGCAGCATAGATGGGGAAATTTTTCAAAACATCTAAAAGTCTTTTCAATGTACAGCTGTCATCAGAAAAAGGAAAGGATTAGTCAAGGTTTTTTCTTTATAGAAGGAGAAAAACTAGGACACAGAGCAATGGTGCAGCCATTTATACATCACACAGCGAAGTGCAACGCCTGAAATCAGCAGTATATTGCACACTGGGGAGCCCTGGAAGCATCCCAGAAACACCCAACACTTGAAAGTGATGAAGAATTGTTCCACCAATCCAAACAGTGTGACTTTAAATGAAACAGAAAATATTTCTCTAGGAGAGATCACAGCATATTCAAGTTACCAAAGTCCCTTCATTAGCACAAACAGTATTTCCTTTTCTATCAGCAAGAGGAAGTCTCAGATCAAGGCAATTTCTCACATCCCATTTGAGACCTGTGAACTGCACTATAATCACATCCTTCAGACTCCTGCTATTTCCCACTCAAAAATGAGGTTTAGCAACAAAAGGTTCACTTCCATTCTAACTGTGACAGGAATCAGTAAACCAAAATTATTAATTAAAACTTTGAAGGATCTATTTCTAAAAAATAAGCCTGAAACCTCTGTAAGATACTTCCGACTAACTGGAGATAAAAAAGGGCTTGAAGAGTGCCCTGTAGTCAAAATATTTTGGGGAAAAAATTAGCACGTAGTGATATGGTAAAACTTGCCTATTCACATTCATGTTCCCCTCCAAATGCTTACTTATTCATTTTGCTTGGTATATTAGGTAAATATACCAAGGTATATTTTTCTCAAAAGAAAAATGTCTCATCTAAAAACACGGAAAAGAAAAAACAACCGATTTCCCCTTCAGTTTCCAGGGAATAAAAATATTTGCCAGTCGATAAATGCAGAAAGTTTTGTGCGATCTGATTTGCCCACAAAATTTACAGGACTTTGTTATCTGCTTTTGGAAAAATAATAGGCAGAAAGGTTACATTTGAACACTTCATGTTCAAATATAACAGGCGCCTGCAGCTGTGCAGGGAGGGGAAGGTGCAGCCATCACTTACACCACTATAACACGAATGCTAAGAAAGAGACATTTGATTTTTTAGATCCTTTAACAGAAACCTATTTTTCAACGATGAATTAAACCACAGGGAAATAAGGAGATTGCTTTTCCTAGTATTCCACTTACATTTCATTAATATCTGCATTAGACTGTAATAGTCCTATGGCTCACGTGCCATAGGAGTGGAGCATCCAGATTGTGAAAACGTGTTGTTCGGAAAGCACAACAGTGCCAGACAAAAAAATCACTGTTAAAAAAAGAAAAAAAAACAACACACCAAACAAACAACAAAACTAACTACCACACACAGAGTGGGAAGGGAGGGAAAAATATCGACGGCAGCACACAACTTTCACTCCCCAAGGATGTACGGTTTCAACCGTGTGAATCGGGATGATACCTGGCTTAAAAGCTACAAACCCCCCAAGGTCTTCAGAACACCCTGAGACTAAAGGAACAGTTAAATCCTGCCATTTCCACGAGAAGTGTGCACTTGAGCTGTTCCCAGTGGCAGCAGAGAACCCCTTCAACACAGCAGTGGTGCCGGGCAAACAAGAGTATCCAAAGGCCACGAGCTGAACATCCATGAGATTCCCCACACGGACAGAACCTGCTCCCAGGAGCTGTGGCCAGTCAGCCCAGACTCATTTCACACCAAAGCCTGCTTGCACACACAGAGCCCTCGTGGCTGGCAGGTCCCAAACTTACACTCCAGCTTGGGGGGCGGAGTTAAGTGACCGTGACACCTGACACAGGGGTCGTGCTCTTCTCCTGGAGAGAAGTGTGCACAACCAAGTGCATGCACATCTATTTCCTTTTATTTCTTTGAGTGTGTTGACACGTAATAATGTTACAGAAAATAACAGTAGGGGAAAAAACCTGCATCACCTGGGAGATGATGCAGAAGGGAGCAGAATCTGTTCCTTGAGGAAATAATTTTCACCAAGGACCTGCCCCCTCCAGGTAGTGCTAAAAATGCTTTGTTAGCTTCTTTATTATCAAGGAGACAGCAGCAGTCTTGGGCATCTGTGTACTTATTTTCTCATTTCCACCAAGAATTTAATTAACTGACATGAATTAAGTTTTCTGTTTGATCTGGAAATTCAGTTCAAATTAACATTTTTCTGGATAGTTTAATATTAATGCCGACAGATAATTTCCTTTAGAAGAAACTGCTTGGACTTACAACCAGAAGGACAAAATGGTGGAAACTAATCCACTGAAAAACCAATATTTTTATTTGCTGTTAGACAAGATTAACTAAAAAAAATTGCTTTGATAGCTGATTAGAGAAGTCTGGATGCTTTCCTTACAAGCTATACCAAAAGATCTAGAAGCTCAACAGGACAAAAAGACTTTGAAGAAGGCAGATAAGATGTCCAGGGAAGTTGTGAAATGCCAATACACACCAAAGCACTGTCTAAGCCACCCAACTTCTGTAATTATCTGTTGTAGAAAATGTCCAGCTGGGACCCTGTCACTTTGAAATATTCACCACATTGTAAGTTATTGAAAACAAACAAGCAAAGTTATTAGCATTTATCTCTGCACCATTGCTTAATCCTATCCACTGCAATTTAACAAACAAAACTGTCACCTTTTTAAGCTTTTTAAATAAATTCTGTACAGGCTTCCCAATTAACAAACATGGACATTAGCATTCATATTTAACACTGGATTCCAAATTCCATAAGCATGAGGATAAAATACTGAAAACTTAAGAAGTTAACACATTAAAAAAAATTAGATGATCCCTCATTGCTTGAAGTGTGCACCTTTCAACAGCACAAGTTTTTCCTCATGGAAAGGAATATACTTTTTCATGTAAAATAACATCAGCATTACCCTTTGACAGTCAATAAGAAAAAGGTTGTACATGCTTGAAACAGCATATGCACAATTGCTATCCCACCAAAACTCAGGATCAGAAAAATACGTTTGCCTGAATTATGAAAATGGAAGACAGAGAACGAGACTTGTTTTTCTAGATCCTTCAGGCAGAGCTTCCTGGCCTTTTCTCAGAAGTTTCCAAATGAAAACTAAAATGTCTTAGTTGTAAAATTCACACATTGATTGAAGCACAAGAGCCAGTAGAGAAGGAAAGGCCCAGGACACAAACACCTTTTTGCCATGTTCAGATTCAGGCTTGAGATCTTGGCTCTACTGCAAACATAGTGGACAAATGCCTCAGACAACACGGAATCTTTGTCACAGCTGGAGTATCACTGAAACCAGAAAGCCAAATATACTCATCCTACCAGCTCAAGCTCAAAACCACATAACCCATAAATCTTCCCAGATGTTAAGCAAAAACTTGAATGAATCATTAACTGTCCTCATCTTTCAAGGAACCCAACAGATTCACCTTGTTTTCAGTTGCCCTTTCCACACAGCTGCCAGGTCCCTCCTGCTGCAGTGAAACAAGGCCAGAGTTTGCAGATCCCACACACAGTAAGTCAAATCAGCTTCAGTGATGCCAAAACAGCTGTGCTGATGTACACAGAACTGAATTTCTGTCCCATCTAGCAGAAACATCACTGCAAACCTGTTGTGCTCTTCCCTAATTCACTACTGCACTCTTCCCTACTTTTCCTTCTTTTTTAAACCTACTTGTATAGGAGTATTTTATGTTAAGTTCCCACATTTCCCATGTTCTACAAATAAGAACGCTAAAATTGTATTTCAGGAATATTGAGAATATTACAGTTGAGAATTCATGGGTTTAGGGTCACACCTTCCCAAAAATAACCCCAAGACACAGTGAAGTAACAAATCATGGCAGGAAGCTGAAGATGAGTTGCCTCTGCTGTGCTTACCTGCTTGTAAATTAGTGCATTTCAGGTGACTAACATAACTGCAAAAATAGAGAAGAAGTAGTGCTTCTTTTCTCTGCAGTTCCTCCATAGGTAAATGAATTCTAGCTGTCTGTATTAATTTTGTTATGCCACAGACCAATTCCCAAGATACAGCATCTACAGACTTTGTTTAATGATGCTACCTACCTAATAACCAAATACACAGACACTAAAGTAAGCCATTAACAGCTACATATGGTGAAGCAGCACCAGGACCTTTCCTAATCACTACAGCTGGGATCACACAAAGGAGAAGAATAAAATTTCAAACGAAGTACAAAGGCAATAAAATGTCAGGATAAGAAATTCAACAGAAAAGCCACAATGTATGTGTAACCCATGAAAATTACTACTATCTAAAGTGAGACACAGCAAACGCCAGCCACAGAAATAAGAGTATTTTAGGTAAAAACACTCTAGATGAGTCACTGTGTGTCCAGCTGTGCAGTGATCCAACTGTATTATTACTTGCTTGTGTCTGTATCATCCAGAGGTGAATTCCTCAGACTCCCGCAGAAGGAAGTCCCACCAGCATTTCCCACTGGCCTCAGCCAGTGGGAACACTGAAAGAAGGTTGTCCCCATGGATTCAGTCACATCCCACTGCTGGCTCCTCCCTGGAGCTCGCCAGCACCTCTGTGGACTCCTCCACGCAGGTGGATCAGTTCAACTGATCAAGGTTACAGGAACTCAACAAGAACAAAAAGTACCATTTCCCACTCCAAACCACTGCATGGCTACACAAAGGCAGGTGAAGCACTGTGGGGATTTGACCTGGGATGAAAAGTGAGCATCAGAGGCAAAGCAGGAGGAGTAATTTCTGCCGGCATTAATTATTTGTGAAACCACGGCTGAAACTTTAACACAAATAATGTCAGAAGAACTGCTGCAATACAGTTAAATTCTGTCACACTGGTAGAAACCTAGCCACAGTAAATTATGAATTGAAGCTGTGTACATGTATTGATGAGCTGCAGACTACAATACATTATCTTGACTGCTGTGGGCAGAATTTCATATTTAATGACCAAAAAAAAGAGAGATTTAACTCCCTGCTTGCAGCTCACTGAAGAGCTCGTTAATTTTTATTAACTTGGCTCTTCTGGCCAGTCTCCCTTAAAAAATGAAGTAATTCTAGGACAGGTATACGAGTCTAGAGAAACCTTTACTTCTAATCCAGCATTTATCAGTTAAAATACTCAACCTGGATTATAACAGTATTATATGAAGAAATAAAATAAGCAATTCAGGTAACCCTGGAGCATCCCATAAGGGGCAGAATTCTCAGCCTTCCGTGCAAAGATGTTACAACAAACAGAAAAACCAAGGGATTGAAGAAAGTTTCCCGTATTTCCCTAGATCCCTCAAGGGAATGCATTTGATTTGAGTACTCTTTTCCCCTACTATCACCAAAGGTAAACAGAAAAGACCCCGACTACTTGATGTGGGACCTTTATTTTATTTTCTCCATCTTGCAACTAATCAACTTAGTCCACGCCCAGAGAAACGGACCAAAAAAAACACTGCCCATTTTTTGTCAAGTCTAAGTCTGAAATACGAGGTACTACCACAGTACTGTCTGCAGTGAATCCAGGCATTAACTTCCCAAGTATCATTTATTGCTGGAGAATTTAAACATAGCTATCCTTGGCTGGCCCAAAATTTACGCATCTCGTAGGCCCAAACAGTGCAGTGACCAAGCATGTGCCTCCTCTTGCATTCCATTAAAAAAGAAAAAAAAGTATCAAACCAAAGTTTTCTCTCAGGTTTCTCTCTCTCACACTGAAATACTGCATTCCTTTTTAATTCTGTGATTTCAATTTAGATGTCCCATCTGCTAGAAGTGTTTTAATACGTCTCTTTTTATATCCTAACATCAAGGTGATGTTGCCAATTAAGTTCTGCTGTAGCCATCTGTAAGAGGAAGAAGGGAGGAAAGAAGTAAACATGAGTATTTCTTCATTAATTTTAAACAACTTGGATTTCAACCAGGATTTTAGCAATGGAAAAAAAGAAAATAATTAGTAGATTTATATTCTACATGGATTTCTCTAGGAAAAGTAACATTTGAACTATTTTTTAAAATTCAGAAAGGTTTTGCATCTCATGAAATGTTTGGCTTCGAATTAAAACGCCTATCAAGAGAATTTTATACTGGCATGATTTATCATTTTATTCAATACAGACTTTCAATTTCATAAATAAAATAATGGCAACTTTTTAAATTTCTTCACAATTTCATGTTCACCTTCAAACTTAGAGGGCACATAAAGTGTTACCCCTCTGACAATAAATGACTAGTGGTAATTTTTTCCTCTAACGAATCGGGTATTATCTAAATATGGTAAGGGTCTGGAGTTTCCCCTAGTTTACCAAAAACTAAACCCATAAAAACCAAACAATAAAATCTACACACTCAGCTTCACTGCAATTGGAAGACTATGGAAAACAATTACAGAACCTTTTTCCTAAAAAAACTGAGTAATCCAATTTTTCAACAGCACAAGATTAAAAAAAAGTATGGAAACGTGGGACATTATAAATCAAAACTTATTGTTCAGCTCACTTCATGTATTCACTAAGCAGGCCTCCCAGGCCTACTGAAGGATTTTCTGATGTTAGCCTCAACATACAGACTGAAGACAACACCACAACCACGGGTCTTGCACTGGGAGACAAGGTGGATACTCATGCTCACACTGCCTAACTCTTTGCAGGATTTAGTCTTGTAAACCACTTATTTATCAACCTCTTACGATACAGAAAATTAAATTTAATTTAACTTGTGGCATAGGTCACAGCCACAATAAAAACAGACTGGCCCATAAAAAACCAAAATTAGACTCCACAATTCTGTCAGGCTGTTCAGCTGCCCCATTAAATCCACATTTCAACCCATTATTAATGGAGTTCTTTTAAATGGCATTCTGCAAGAATTTCTTCTACGGGGATTGAATTTTCATCTCCATAGTAGCTGTGCTTACTGCAGACCTTATAACAAGCTTCTGATGTTGAATGATGGATGCAAAAAGACACTCTCTTGGCTATTAACTGTGCTTCTAAGCCTCAGTCTGAAAATAAATCTTGGGGAAATTGGAGGGCAGAGGAATCTTTCCCCTACAACCTTATGTACTATTTATAAAAACAGTTACATGGTTAGGACCTTCATTCTTAAAGAAGTTTTTAACTCGATACTACATATGAAATAGGCAATTAATATACTGTGCTCCTTTGTAACATTTACCTCCCAAGAAATTATATTCTAACGAAAACACTTTTTAAAGGGAAAGAGGAGGATGCACTTGAGGAGCGGGATTTAAAATCTTTACAGTTTAGTAACACCAATTTGAAAGCACTTTGGTAAACACTTCACACATCATCCCCCATGTCTCAATGGATTCACCTCACATTCACAGTGGGCTTCCTAGCAACTCTTCTTTTACAAGTCCATTTTTCTATTTACTGAAAACAATACTGAGAATGAGTCATTTCTGCAGAATACAGCCCTTCATGTACACCAGATGCCTAATGTTGCATGCTGTGAAGAAAAAAACCTAATGTCTACTCAAATGACTGTATTTATCACCAAAAACTGTCAGCATTTTGCATCTTTTGTAAATGCTTTCTTCAGAATACTTGAATGGTTTTTAGTGTTAAGATCTTAATATTGCTTGTCAAAATGCACGACCAGGTTCTAGAAGAGCTAACAGCTAATTAGCTCAGTTAGTAGCAGCTTGAGAATACCACCCAAACAACGACCAAAATTAATGTCTTTTTACAAGGGAGTAAAACAAACAGGAAAAAAAAACCTCAGAGCTTTAGAACTGAGAAAGAGCATTTCCTCATGTTTTTCAAAGCTTTCCCTTTCGATTCCATTGAATCTGTTCCTATAAATAAGTATTTTTAAGGGTTTTGGTGTTACATCTTTTTAAACAGTTCTTACAGTCGGTCTATAAAAATCCTGCCTGACTACGGTACGTGCAGAACAGACAAGTAGAACTTCTGCCCCTTTGTCCTTCTCTGGAAGCTGCACAAATCAAAAACGAACAGTGAGCACTGCTGAGGTCGAGTAGTTCACTGAGATGAAATTATACAACTCTTCAGGGGGATGTTCAACCAATCACTGCAGAATCTAAGGAAGTAATTAGGAAGCTTGCTTTTTTTTCTTTCAGAATAAGGGGGTAACAGCTGAGCCCAGTTCTACCTTCACTCCTTTTGTCTACTTACAGAGGTGTTTCATTACCTGACTTGTTACAATTAGAGCAGCCTGATGTTATTGATGATTGGTTTGAAATAAAGGTACTTGCCTATAGCCACACATTACACACGAGGGCAGAACAGAAAAATGACACAGTAACAGGCAGATGCTGTAAATCTTAAATTATTTACAACCTATTCAATACAAAATAAACTAGTCCTAGAAAATTAATTCTAATAAGAAAGGAATGAAATTTTTAAGTTATCCCCACAAATTATGTAGTTCCTCTACAAACCAAATATTTAGCAGTTTCAAATAATTAAGATGTAAAAGACAAAAGAAGTGTTTAATCAGTTCCTAATTAGATATGTGTGCCAGATACCACAAAGGATGACACTACTTTAGCAAAGAAAAAACAAATGTTCAACATACTGAAGTAAACAAGAACAGTATTTAACATCAATTAATTTCAAACAATCATTGATTATTTCAAGTAGTTTTTCGTACACTTGCAAGTCGCATTTTGGATTTTGAAGTTAGTTGTAATCTAGAAATAATCTAATTGTAAAACCCAACCAGCAGTGCAGCTGTGTACTTCCAGTCCCTTATTTCTGTAAGCACTAAAGCAGCCTATTTTTGCTCTTATTCTTATCCAGAGCATTAAGACTCTAAAAACTATTTTGATGGGATTACACAGAATACAGCTGCTATTTTCACAACCTGAGCTCTCCTGACAACAAAAATGTTTTCACCACAAAAACAACAAAAAAAAAGGAAAATCTTTAGTACAACAGTAACAGTTACAGATGCTGACAAACTCAGTTTTCACCATAATAAACGTCACTGGGATTCTCTTTGGGAAAGCTGCAGTTGCAAAAACGGTAATAATTAGGCTTAATATAGTTCTATGCCAAATTATGGCAGCTGTACATGCCACAACAAAGAACATTTTTAAGTATCAAGTATGCAATTTAACTACAACCAAACTCCAAAATATTTCTGATTCACAGCAAGTTACTGAGAACACTGAATACATCCCAGAGCTGCTCTTACCTTTCCTGGCAGCATCTGTTCTCCGTCTTGCTGGCGATACCAAATCCTTTACAATCTGTAGCACTTGAATCATTGCTCGTTAGCAAGATCAAAGGAACAAGGTGCTCCTCTAAAATTCCAACAGGTTTCATTACTACACCTCATTACATGGCTGTCTTCAGTATGCTCAAGCAAAACTGATGCAGGAAGAACTCATCTACCTTCACAGGAAGATTTCTGCCTGATGACTCTCCAGGCTGAGGTGATAGATTTAAAGTGACTTCAGCACAAGGAGGCAAAAAACTGCAAGCAGTCCTAAATGTATTTCTACACAACATTTTAGAATTATTGACTGCAGAGAACGCATACTGATTTCTCTAAATAAAGTTTAAAAGAAACGTTCACAAAGTGGCTAAAGAAAAAAAATTCCCCTTGAAACGACTGCCGACAGATGCAGTGTGCTCCCCTAGGCTCAGTAACTAAGAAGTGTGGCTGCATCCTCTTTTCAAGTCAGTCTCAATTCATGAAATTTCATGTAATGCTTAAAGAAAGACTCCGGTGCAGTGCAGAGCCAGCATCAGACCCACCAACAGAACTAAAATTAAACCCAGCCTACAAAAACTCCATCAGGCACAAGCAAGCTCCTGCTAAAGACAGTCACTGGGTTCCTTTTCTCCCCCCTCAAACAGAAACCTCTGACACCCTCGTACGTGACAGGAATTCTCACACACCGGGAGGCACGCTGGAAATCCGGGGAGTATTTCAGGCATTCTCTCACCCACCACCAGAGGCCCAGAGAACTATTTCAGCAAAGGTATTGTCATCACTTCTGTCAGGTAATTTTAGGCAGACAGATTGCTGTATGTGCCCCGCAACATTTTTAATGCCATTTGGAAAACGTACAAAGACCCTTCAGAAGTGCCTTTTGTCAAAGCCTCTGCAGAGTGAACCCAAAAAAAAAAAAAAATCATGAAGAATCATGTTTTACGTGATCACTTTAAATAACTGTCAGGCCTGAAGAGGCTCTGTGAACGCTTCAGAAAACCAAATTCCTACACAGCACTTCGAGGTCTTGCACACACACAGAGATAGATTTAGGAAGCCAACTACATGTTCTGAAAACCATAACATTAAAACAAACCACAGGCCACATGCTCCGGCCTTTAGACCTTCTGTTCCCATTGCTGAAGTGTTAGATTGGGAGGGGGGCGGAAGAGGTCATCTCTTTCCATTTTTCCATTTCCAGCTGCTCATCACAAGCATTTCAGATTTTAAGATTAACTGGCATATTTATCCACATCCATGTCAGTCTCTTGAATCACACAGAGCACAGGAACGACAAACTACGTCTGTTATGTCAGTCTCATCTGCAGCCTGCCCATTAATCTCTGCCAGAAGGAAGAGCAACCCCAAGTTCTATCGTATTTGGTTAGGCAAAACAAAGACAAGTAAAATCCTTCTCGCTGCCAAGCTGTCCAATTTCTTCTCCCACTCTGCAAACATTCAAGTGTCCACCCAAGAGGAAGCTTGTAGACACACTGTGCAACTATGACTTATCCCTTCCTGAAAAAGGATTCTTCAAAATGTTACAGACAGAATCCTCAATTTTTCTATATTAAGAATAATTTCTAACTCTTGGACCTAAAGTTAAATTCCAGGTTTTAAGACCCGTTACTTTATACCTAGAGAGGTTTGGAGAAGATTACTACAAGCAGGCCCTTCCAGAACAACTATAATTTCAGAACATTTAAATAAGATGTAAAATGCAGGGTTCGTAAGGTTTATCTGGAGGTCCATCATTTAATAATCCAGTGCTCAGAACTGCTGTTGGAAGAATTCTTTCCATGATTATCCTGCCATGATGTGTTTATTCTTTATTTAATTGCGTAATCAAACAACTTATCTTCACAGATATAAAACTAAAGGAATATCATTACTTGCAACTATATTACATTGCAAATTTTCTCTAAAAAACTGACTTCTAAGTTCATGGTGAACAAACCTCAACTACTACAGAACTACTAAACTTTCAATGGTCCTTATATAAACATATTATGGATAGGAGGAAAAAGGAAAAAAAAAGAGAGTAAGGTTGAATAAAATATTCAGTAGTAACATTCACTTGGCCTTCCAAAGCAAGAACATACCTTGCAGATCCTACAACTGATTTTTAAATGAACTTGATTATCTCATTTCTACAGCAACATTCTCAAGTGCTGGAACAAGGAGAGGACAGTGGACTGACAGAGATTAACGCTTGAGAAGAGGCAGCAAAGGAAGAAAGGACTAGAAGGCAAGACTTGTACTTACTTTTGTGAAAAATTATTTTAAAATTAAGAAATTAAGCACTTCAGTACCTATTCCCAACTGCAAAAAGGAAATAGTTCCTTTTTCCTCCCAACTATCCCTTATCCTGCTGGTACAGGTCCCTCTCCTTTTTAAAGACAGAGGCACCAGAACTTCAGGACAGGAAATCATTTTCACCCACACCTGCCTTCCTCAACATGAAACAGTTTCCAAAGTTGGCCTGCAGAATAGTTTCCCTCTCTTCTTTGTTGTGACAACTGGCATGTAGAAAAAAACTGAAAAAACAAGCAAAGCCTTAAAATTAATTCAGGAAAACGTAATCAACATTCCATGAGCAACGTAATAAAAATGGAGCTAGTCTGAAGCAGGCATGATAAACAAGAAATTTCAACAAATCACTGAAACTTTGAAGAATTACACAATAAGCTTGGTGGCTGCTATTTGTCTTTCCTCAAATCAATGTATACACCAAGACAGTAACACTAAACCTGCTTTAATATAGAGGCAATACCAAAAAGACTTCTAGAAATAAAGCACACTAGCTAGTTAAATTGTGTAATTTCATCTGTTACTCATGAGTCAGAACTTGGTTATAGTTCACTCTTATCTTTGACTGATACTGAACCAACTGATACTTCCATGCAATCTGTCATTACAACTGCCACCTCTCAGACCACACATCCTGACAAAACACCCACTGTGGGCAAGGATATATCAGATGGAAGTTCACAGCAATTCTGACACAGATACACAAGGTGAACCACAAAGAAACCATGTCATAAATTTAGTGTAACAATTTGAGAAGATTCCGTTTGAGGAAAAAAAAGTAATGCTACATATTCAATGCATACAACATGGATCTCTGCCAAGCATTTTTCCTCTTCAACAGCGAGCTTGCTAAGCAACATGTGCTTGATGATGTTCTTGGATTTTGCTTTTCTTCCTTGACTCCAAAATTGTAGGGAATACAGAAATCATGTACATGTTATCAACCTGATGAAATACATTGGTATTGGAAGGAGCAGTTAACAGGATGGATCACTGGGTACAGCCCCTGATTTCTCCTAAGCATAATAAAAAAAATTACCTGCATCCTGATTAGTCAGCTATCATAATTCAGAATAAAAATGCTTCCGTTAACATAATTGTAATTAACTGATCTTTGGAAGCAGTTCTTTTTCATGGAGCATATTGCCAGGAGGTAACACATTTACAGCACAAATGATGCTGCAGAAGGATGGCTCAGTGGGTATTTGTCAAAGGTATTTGACAAGGGGTGGGGAAGATCAGAATTTAAGTCTGAGGAAGACTTAATATTTTCTCTTTCACTCTCTTCTTCTATTCTGTAATGTTTGTATCTTCACAGCATTCTGTCTAGCTATTAAAAAACCATCAAGAACCCTCGGGGTTTTCCCAGGCAGCACTGCAGCTACCCAAAAAGCGCCTGCTTGTTGTGTCCTCATTTACAGAAAGATGTACAAGCTACTAACAGAAAAAAACCCAACCCACTGCAATGGCTTGAGGGCTTTCATTCATAGGAACAATAGCCCTGCACACATTTGAGCTGAGATATAAAGTTACTGTCACTGTTCTTTTTCCATCTCATATCAACCTGAAATGTCCAGAATTCAGATATTCTACACACAGATGATTCCCCACATCTCTGCAGAAACCTGTGCAGGTCTGGCTTCATTATTCTCCCCTATGTTCCCCATAGCCAGAACTGTGTCCTTTTCCCTACCTGCTAGACTCCACACATGGTTAAGATGCCAAGCTTTTAGGCCTGACGTGCCAGGGAATGGAGAGCCCACAACAAAATGGCCAGGAAAGTCCCAGCCCAGGGCAGTTCTGTCAATAATGTTTCAATGGCAGCAGGATCAAGTCACAAGTCCTCTAGAAAGCAAATAAATACGCAGAACGCTTCTTCTAGTGTCTCTAGTTCTGCCACAGAGCAAAGTCTGACGTAAGAGGAAGGACAAAAGGATTTACAAAAGAGCAGGGTGCATTTGCTCTTTGGACCCTCCGTTCTAGGCTGGAACACCCAGAAGGTGTTTCAGCAGGGTAGGAGACAGCAGGGCTGTCTGTAACAGGGGCTGTAAAAACTCCAGTGCCATCGAAAGTGAGGGCAGCTGCTCTTAATGACCCATTGGAATGTTTGCTTTAAAATCTGCAGTTTCAAAAATCACACATGGCACAACTGCTTCATCGTCCCTCCCATCTTAGCAAAGGGGGTCAGAAAATGAAGATGATTTTCCCATCAGGATCAACTAACTCATATGCAGGATAAAAGTTTTCAAGAATAGATTAAAGGATTGAGGAAATACAAGTCAGGCATATTAGCTGGGAAAAGATTCTTTAAATATCAAATAGAAGAAAAGAGTATATCATAAGAACAATTGCATAGTCCCTTCACAAGAAACCCCAGCTTATTTCTTGCAAAAACAATAAATTCAGATAAAGTCTATTCAGTAGCTAAGGCAAATACCTTAACTATCCACAGAAATATTTTGGTTTATGATAGTCCTCTCTGACTTTTCCTGTCACAACTGGTCTTCAAATTATTATCTCAAAACAATTAGGTATTGAGCTCTTAAGACAGGCAATATATCATAACATAAATTATTACTACAGCTGCTATAAAGTAGGTTGTCTATTGTTTCTCACTAATAGTTTGAATTAATTTTCCAATCTCTGAACTGAAGCCTACAGTTTTCATTAAGTTTTAAATAATCTATTGTAGTTGGAAGAGAATTCTAGAGTTCCAGATCAATAACTAACCGTCCCCATAAATCTCTGAAACTATAAATTCTTAATCTTCATTATTTTCTACAGATCATTCTTTGAAGCATGAAAGAGGCAAAAAAAAAAAGAAAACCTAATGCTCTCAAGAATTCCTATGTGAAATTGTGATGGCCTTTCTTGTAAAAATGTTTGCACCAGTGATACAACTCCATTTATTGTTCAGGGACTCATTTTTCAAAAATGACTGCTTTTGGCTATGCATTTTGCAAAGCATCCATAAAAATAAATAAACATCCTCACCATCTTCTCAACGGTCCTTCAGAGTCACTAACTGCTTAATCCAACAGAATATGCATCCATTTAGGAATATTTTTTTCTTCATTTCTAGCAGGTTTGCTACCAATATTTAAGCATGAAACTACAGCTGCAGTTTTTAAAAGAAACTGATGCAGACCTATGAGCCTTATTTAGAAGTCATCTTCTTGGGAGCAGAAAGTAACTTGATCTAAAGGCTGGAAAAGTAATAATTTCAAGAGAAAGCCATTTTTTTAAAGTCTGTTTTTCTTTACACTTTAAACATACAAGAAAGCTGTTCATTAAATTCAGATGATGGAAAACTTCAATAAACGGTCAATGAAATTAATTCTACCTATTCCAGGAAAAAACCCTATAAACCCAAGATAGAAAAACAAACGCTGTAACTGGGAAAAAGAGAAGACAGAAAAACACAGGGCCACACTCTGCAGACCTTATTGCACACAGTGAAAGAAAACTACACATTGCACAATCCCATCCCTGCTCAATGCTCTCACTGTTACCCTTCTTGCATCAGTTTTCACCCCCTCAGCTCTTGCTACAACACATTTCTGCAAGCGGATCCAGGCTCTAACAAGATAGACAGCAAGTTTCCCAGAGAGCCACAATGAAGCCAAGGGAACTGCCTTGTAGATCACTTTTATCACCCTGATAACAGACACCAGACACTAATGGAGATCAGTATCAAAAATCTGTGTTCACATAAGTCTTGATACACTCTCTCTCAAAAAAAAAAAATCTACAAAAAGGAAAAAAGCATGTATAGATGTACAATTTATTTTTTCTTCCCAATGAAAAGTGTTTTATGCCTGTCACCTCCATGAGAAAAGGGCACTGCTTCAACTTTGCTCATATATTTTCTTATGTACCACCATACATTTGCTCATACATTTATTTTTTGTACCACCAGATTTAGACATACAAGTGCATCTAAACGACACAGTTTAGCAACAGTTCAAAGGGTTCCAAAAGCTCTTAGATATTTAACCCATAAACACCTGGCAAAAGGAATAGCTCAGGCTGCAGTGCAGAATTCCTTAGATACAGAGGTACTCGTGTCTTTTGGGTTTATGTGATTAGGATTGTGTTAAGCAAGCTACAAAGTGTTATGAAAATGAGTAAGAATAGAATCACAGATTCTTATTATGAATCTTCAAATTAATTCCATTGCTTTCTCCTCCCCCTCACACCATGCCCTTCAAAGGCCAAATGGTCACTTTATAAGGCTCATGAACTAGTCAAGAAAGTACCAACAAAGCAAATGGAATTCCACCACCCCACCCCCCCAAAAAAGGTTGTAGCTAAGCAGTCCATTTTAAATAATTGATAAAATAAGGTTTGGTGGGGTTTTTTTGAACAGGAGGAAGAAAGAGGATGGTAGTACAAGATCTCGTCTCAGTCAACGCACACACCCCACAGAATTTCTCAGTCTTCCTCATATTAGATGGCAAGTTTTCATACAGCTTTAGGTGCAAATGAAGATTTTTCTGAGAAAAAAAAGTTCCAAACTAGAAGTCTCAAAAAGAAATCAGACATTAATGAAGTTGCAATTACAATAACAGAAACTATTTAAAGTATATTCCCCAATAATATGCAGCATTTCCTGCACTTATAGCATTTCAAACAGAATATGCAGCAATTTTACACTGCCTGGATTTGGGTCATGGCTGTAAGTACTAATCGACAAATTTATCTTAAGTTAAAGGGTATTATTAAACCTAAGCACATAGAAAGAAGCCACGCTAGTCTTTACAGACTTTTTTTGGGGTTTGCAATATTAAACAAAAATCAAAACTATTACTGTCCTACATGTGCTAATACTGAAGTCAAAGTACATTCATTAGTTTAACCAGGCAAAGACTGATAAAAGCGAATGTGTGTTCAATTCAAAGAAAGAAGAAAAATAAGAACTTTGCTTTTAATTTAAACCCTCACCTGGTTTCCTTTTGAAGAAGATATAAATGGGACTAATAATCTTGTACCTCCCTGAGGCAAAGAAAAACTAGAAAATTCTATGCACTGCTATTTGTTAGTGTGATTAAATCCTTCACTGCATGTACATTTCTACGCTGATATTTAATCCAAGTAATAAAATGCAGCTGTAGAGAGGCACCAAGAAGAACATCAAACCTTATGAGTCCACTGCAAAATACACACTACTTTTATTAAGCCCATGTATTTGCAGGCATAGTTTGTGCAGCAAATAGTACATGGTGTGGCTTTCTGTCTCTGCAAGAAAAATCAAAACTTTTAAAACAAGTTCTTGAATTCTCTGTAATAGGCCAATCTAACACTAAGGCAGCATCTAATCCCACAAATACAGCCTACTTTAGTGATGAAAAAACTATTATGAAGAGACACATTCAAAGGAAGAACAAATTCAACATTTCAAAAGCAGCCACTGGAAATTAACCCAAAGGTCACACAGAGTACAAGGGACCCACCCTCCTTTAAAAGGAAGTGTACCTGGGTCTGTTTGCTTCCTGCCCTTGTGTTCTAATGGGAAACACTATTACCTGTTCACTTTCAGACTTCTGCTTCCTGCTCTCCTACGTTCACTCAGGAAATGCAGTCTTTCAAATCAGATTTTAAATAACATATTTTAAAAATCCAAGCTTAGCACTTGAATATGACAATCATGTTAGCTGTGACTACTGAAGGTTAATGCTAGAGTTGTATTTGAGATGTTTTCTGTCAAAGTGGCTGGTTGTGGCTACCTTTATGTTTATCCCTGTTTTGCCTCTGCTCTTACAACTGGATTTATTTAGTGCAAATTTGGAATGAGCAGGTCCCACTTCCTTCATATCCAATCCTATTTCCCATAAAAAAATACACATGCTTCCACTATTGAAGAGTTCTCCTATGTCCTCATCAATGAAAAAATGGTGGAAACACTTGGGCATCTGAGACTTCTTCAGTCAGCTTCACGTTAAGACAATCACTTTATCCAAATGAAGAATGCCTTACCTACTTATTCCATGAGCAAGAACAGAGGAACCTACTAACACTGTACCAGTTTTGGCAGACGGAAAACTGTAGTGTATTTACTGCTCTCCATGTTCTCTGTAGCTGTAGAGAATTTAAAATCATGCAGAGTTTCAGCCAACAACTGCCATGGTCCAGACAAGAAGGGTCATCACTCTTCCCAGTATTACATTCAGGCACTGCAACCCAGCATTTGAACTCCCACTGGCACTACATCAGTGCTAAAGGAACAGAAGTGCCATCATCCCCCCCTGCAGTGCATTTATCCTTGAACTTGACCAGTTAAGTTTCACTGAATGACACTCAGGTAACCTGGCCTTGCCATATCATCCTGTAAGTCCCCTGAATGTAGCGTTAAACAAAAACACAGATTGTGTTAGTTCTCCTAAATGGATGTTCCACTTAATGGTTGATTGCATTAAGAAGAGGGGAAAAAAACACTCAAGAGCCTTACAGTGAGTTTCACATAAATACTGTTTCTTTTAGTTTGTTTTAATGCATGAGGAATAAATAAATATCGAAATGTCACTAGAAGTGACTCATTAGCCTTTGCTCTAAAAAGAAAACTTTCCTACCACATACTTAAAGAAAAACCTACAAATACTTTTGTCNGGGGGCAGGGAAGGGAGTGAGGAGGAAATAAAAAGCAAAACTGTCACTTTTCAATTTGTGCCTCATCTTCTTACAGCAAGCAATAGACCAAATTTCTTCTCTCCTGTTCTCCAAGACCAACCCTGACATCCTTCAAACATTCTTACAGTAATTTGCTGCAACTGGGGAGGAGAGGAAGCTAAAAGCTTGTCTAGTTTTTGCAACCAGATATAAAATAATATGAACTGTAACTGCTCTGAAGCTCACAAGGCAAGCAGGGTCAAGCAGCCTGAACACAAGCATGGCTGTAGCACAGCATCACCTCAAGACCTCAGAGCTGCAGCCCACAAGTGTCACCTCCAAACCTAAATTTGGGGGAGTGCAGGGAAGGAAGGTTATGCCATTGTACTGTTTGTACAACCTGGACACAGTAGCATCACAAAACTCCTCGTATAACACTGTACAAAATTCTACTACAAAAAAAAAAGAGAGAAAGAAAAAGCTTTATATTGAATGCAACAGAACATTCTGGTGAGAGACTTACTTCCCTATGTCCCTAAAAGTTCTGGCAAGTCTGACTTGTGCTCAAAAGAGCTCTGAGTAAGGCTTTCAGCACTCCACCACAGAATTAGGCAGGTTTTCAAAGAGCTTTTCAAGGCTAAAACAGAAAGACCGCATTCAAGGATCCTCTCCTATGGCAAACCAAAGTGCTTTATTAAAACAAAGTGCCCTTTTACATCAGTGATCTGTTAGATTAATGACTGCCCTGGCCAAAAGCACTGAGGTTCTACAACGTGTTGGTATGCCTTCCATTCTGGAGACCACTATGTTACACAAAATAAAACTGGGAAAAAAAGGAAGAGAGGAAAAAGAAAGAAAACAACACATCACACCAACTTCCCAAACCAGAAGAACTTGGGAGTTCTACACAGCTTTGTGCTTGCTTCAGAAATTTTGAGCAGGATGGGTCCAGGTTTACCAATCGCCTTGAAAAAATTCCAGCACTATCTTGCCAGTCTCCCACATAATTTTAGGAATTAAAGTATCTTAATTATAGGGGAGAGGGTCCTTTGCAATGAGAGCTTAAACAAGCCTTATAATCAGCTGATTGATAGGGTATCACCTAAGTGCAGCTATCTTGTTAACACAAACATCTGCAACCATCCTTGTAAACAGTGAAAGGATAACAGGCTGGATAGTGTAAGTAAAGAAAAGATCTTAAATTTAAACAAATACAGAGCCAATAATCTTGCTGACATTACTTGCATAACCCCACTTCTGGCACCAACCCCAAATATTTTCCAACTGTGTTACACATCAAAGACGTTGTTTCCTATCAGAAGTTGGGTAAAACATATCAAAATAGTTTTTCTTGAAACACAGTCAACTTAGCTCAAAATAACCACCCATCTTTTAAATCAGGTGGTTTCTTTCTTGAATAGGAACATGAATAACAACATAAAATGAGACTGCGGCTCAATTATTTTTCTTATCTGGGATAAAGTTACACCACTGAGCAGCAGTGCTTCACTTTTCCTACACAGTGGTGCATATTATTCAATCATTAGTATGGAAAGTGAGAATCAACATGACTCACGACAGGCAAGGAAAGTCCTGTGAACACCTCACCTAACACTGCTCTTGGGAAGGTTCTTCTTCAGTCCATTTCTAATTCTTCCTCTGATTTAGCTGTTTTGTGAATTCTTTGATTCAATAGGAAATACCACCATTAGGGAGCTTAAAACTGCAGCCTCTAAAAGTCCTCCTGTGGTAACTGCAACATTGTTCTGTGACTACACAGTGCCTTATGCAGGGAAGGGGGTGCCCACCCAAATATCTATATTTAGGACTGTTGCTTTTCATCTGTATTTTAGTTGGGAATTTCTGCATCCTTCCCCCTTTGGAGTGTACTTGAATACCACCCTCAACTTATCAGAGGATGAATAAGACCCCAGAAATATGAATTGCTTACATAGTGGCAGATACTTGATACTCACTCCAGAGAACAAGGTTTCAGTGTTCTTGTGCTACTCACTCCTTCTGCTGCAGGAGCACCAAAGACCCACGATAAAAGCATCATTGTGCAATGTTCTATATAAAGGAGCACAGAGAGAGGCCCAAAGACTAAGATTTAAATAAAAAACTATGTAATGGGAGAATATTATCATGCCAAAGGTATGTACTCCTGTGTATGCCAATTAGTCATAATAATTCAGCACTTCTTACTGGCCATCAGTCAAAACAGAGGCAGACAAATGTTAAAAGATTACTCTCTTTTATTTATAAACACAGAAATAAAAGAATTTTAATATATTTTATGTAGATATGTAATTTATAATATAAAGAGAAAATAATTCCATAAAATATATATCACAAACAAAACATGTAATCAATGTTTAAATATACATAAATTATTATCATTACCATCTTTCTATCATCCTTGCTGTTTTGGACACACACAGCTAGAGTGCCATAAAGTAAATGATTTGTAAGCAATCCAACCTTAATTTCCAGTACAAACATGAATAAATGTGCCTAAAAAGGATACATTTGGGGAACAGTGTGTGTATACAAAAAGACTGGAATTCCAACAACAGTAATGATAGCAATTTTCCTGCCACAGCTCTCCTGTCAGCTCAAAACTAACAATAGTTTCCTGCCAGGGCCAACATCTTGGTCTACAAACAGAAATTACATCTCTTTAAAAGTAGGTGTCATGTTGCACTAACTTATTTAGAGAAGCCACACCAACATGGCAGGAAAAAGCCCAAATGAAAGAAGACAGATTTGAAGTTCCCTTTATGGAAAAATAAATTTTAAAATAAATATAACACCTCTTAAAAAAAGCTCAGTAAATGTATCTGAACTGTATGCAAAGGATTTTACAAATTTAACTTTACTATATATTCACTAATTTAAATTAAATAGTAAATATTATACAGTACCTCTTTGTTAGCAAAGCCCTATAAAAAGGGACACTGCTGAACTTGAATCTAACACCTGCAAACACAGCTTCTGCATTTTTGGTAACTGCAACCTCCTGCAAAGATGCAGCTTCACTTCAGACTATAGAGACTGAAGACTTACTTTGTTCAAGTAAATACATGACAGAATAAAATTCAAGAACTGTTTATCTGCCTCTTTGATCTAAAAATAAATTTTAAGTGCAAGGGAAGCAACAACTTACCAGCCCTAAATATCCTAAAAAGTGACCAAAAATAAAAACAAGTTTAAAAATTAATTTAGAATCTGTTTAAATACAGACAAATTTCAAACAGCTTTCATTTGTGTTCTGATATATTTAAATAGCTGTACTATGAACAAAAAAAAACTCCACAGGATCTGAGAAGCTGCATCATTACATCAACTGAATAAATAAGAAATCTAACATAATAAAATGTGAATATTAAAACAACAAGTAAGTTTCCACTAACATGCCTGCATTTCCCCCATGTGATGCATCACTTTGGTGCAAAGTATTTGGGTTTATATTTTATTGCTACTCATGCACCCTGTGTATTCAGAAGAGCAGTTTAATTACAGTATTGGTGAGAAACTGGGTCATCCAAGATCTGATTAGCCCTCTGGAGATGCCTCTCCTTGCTTAGCATAGAGGAAGCCCAAGAACACTACATTCCTGAACAACTTAAGCTATAGGTCCATACACGCTTCCAGCAAGAGAAAAACAGCATTTACCAGAGTCTCACCCACAGATCACTGATCCCCACCCCTGCACTGCTCTCCCTGCATGGCAGCAGTGCACCCATGGGTGCAGCTACCTAGGCAAGAGCTTAGGGAGCCCACCCAATTCCAGTCAGCCTCATGAATGCTCCTGCAGCAAGGAAGAATGCAGGAATTCAGGCAGGCAAAGGACACCGCCCCCATTACTAGCAGGGGCAACATTTTAAAGAGCTCATGAAGTTTTTAAGACCCTGAGTTCAGCCTTGGCTCCTACAGCCCAGACCTTTCTAATGAAACTTCATTCAAAACTTCTTTGTGGAGACCATACAAGTTTCTGTAACTCATTAATTCTGACCCCTTAGTACGTATCTGGAGTCAGAAAATCATCTCCAGTCCAGTTGCTGACAGTCTCACCACGTACAAGCTGCACAATAAGGAGGAGACAGAGCAGCAAGGGGCAGTATCCCAAGGAAACAGATCTGAAAACTTAAGAAAACACAGAGGAGTAACAGTGAAGCAAGACCGAGTAGCAAGTTCTCCTACTACAAGACTCCAGAGCCAAACTACAACATGTGTTTTTCATGCCTCAGCATCCCACTATAAAAATGTTAATAGTGTACTACTACTGATCTAAATTCTCATCTATCACTACAGTTACAGTGGTAAATTCCCTTGACAGCTTCAATAAAATAAAAGAGGAAACATTAAATAAACACTGATATTATCAATGAAGCAATTTTTAGGGGGTCACTAATACACGGTAGTTCGCTATTTAAGAGTCTTGTGAGTTTCCTTCTTTTTCACACAGCTGAGTTGCAGGGGGTTACTATTAACTCTTAAAAATTTTTATGAACATATCACAAGTCTTCAAAGCAACCTTTTTAAAATCTGCATTATGGCTCTTTATCTCCTGTATTCTACAATTCTTTATTATTCAGAGCTTCAGTTTTTCATAGCGAATTACTATTTCAAGTTTCAGGAAAGATAACCCAGGAGACACAACAGCTTCTTCTCTATCTCTCAAGTCACAGTATTTATAAAGATTAGAAGATAATTGTGCTGTGAGATCACAACAACAATCGTGAAAACACTTCACAAACTGTAGCTTCAAACTTGCATTTTATGACTGGGCTTTCAGGATTCATGGTTCAAAAATAAAACAAAAACTTGGCAAGTAACATAATAATCTGACATCCTTTAGCTCTTCATTATTATATATTGTAAAAGTATTTTAGTTTGCTTCTAAGCTTTCCTTCCTCAGCATGCAGTTGTCTCTGTGAATCAGGACCTAGACTTTTTCCTTTCTTTCATTCAACCTCAGCTCACTGCAAAGAAGTGATGACTACAAAGTCTCTTACACCAAATCATTCAGCTTTAAAATGATGTGCAACACTTCACCCACAATACATAAAATGCACAGCTTTGGGTAAAACAAACAAAAAATCTATTTCCCAGTATTTATTTTATGAACAGTTTGACTTGGTCCTCAGTTCACTACAGATGCATTCTGACACACCAAGAGGAGAGATCAGGGGTGAGGGGGGAAAATTGAGCCAGCCTTAACTCACAGACTCTCCTTAGCACAGGAAGCTTTCCATATGCCTGGAACATACTTTCCTCAGTTGCAAGCACAGAAATAATTATGTGTAAAATGGTTTGGGTTGGAAAGGACCTTAAGATCATCCAGTTCCAACTCCCTGCCATGGACAGGGACACCTTCCACTAGACCAGGCTACTCTAAGCCCCATCCAACCTGGCCTAGAGGGACTCACTAAAGCACTCCATCTTTATCTGTTATGGCTGACCTGAACACTTGTTTTAATTTCCAAGCTCATTTTTCATTAACAGGGAAACTGACAGCCAAAACTATTTCTTTACATACACTACAAGAAGGAAAGAAAAAAAATCTATTTTTTTTAGAAATCCCAAAACCATAAGGTTCCTCTGTGAACACAGACTAGAAAGCCAGAGCTGTAATGAGAGGTCAAGGTATGTAACCAACCATCAAACAGAGACAGCCTTTAATCACACCATTGTGGGCTTGATTTGAACTGGTGAAGCAAAAACTTCCCCCATCATTACCAGGCCACACCAACCATTTGCAGAATGTAAGACTACATTGCACAGCATCTCTCAAAACACACAAAATGTGTTCCTTCACTCAGTCAAACAGAAAGGAAACCTGAATTGATGAGAGTGAAGTACAAAGAAGCAGGACAGCTTCACAACTTTTTGTGTGTAAAAGAAACAAAACTAAAAGCAGAAAGTCAAAGTCAGGAAATAAATACTCTGTATTATAAGTTGGCACTGCATCTTATACATTTAAGGGGAAAAAAATGAAGATGTCAGCAGCTTGTTGCAACAGTGTGCACTAACATTTAGTTTCACCGCAGCAGCTCAAATAATTTCGCTGTACTGACCTTTCCTCAAAGGAGAAAAGCACAGGAAAATTCCCAAACATAAAGAGCAGAGTTTATAATATTAAGAATTTATCATGATGCTACACATTTTCTGGCCACTTAATATCTGGAGAAAATGTAGATTCAACCAACTCTTTCTGTGGTGGGACATTCTAGGCAGGTTGCATCCACCAGGATTTCTCTGAAAAGTTATCTTTAAATACAAAACAAATCAATAATCAATTTCACTTAGCTGCATTTGATACTATTACAAACCCTTTAAGGATATGACCTCAGTGTCCTATAAGGCACACAATCAAAAAGCACAATTTCAAATACAAATCTGTCTTACCCTTATTTATGAAAACAGACATTTATAAAGCTATTCCACAGAAATAAAAGCCTCAGTTTTAACAGATTTTTTGTACTGTCCTACAACAAACTACCACCATGAATGGTGAATCTTTGCAACACAGGGGAAGATCCAGTACAACAGGATCCAAACCATGCACTTACACACCTGATAACTATTAAAAAAGTTAAACAAAAAAAGCAGTTCTTTCACTCACTTTCAAAAAAAAATTTAACTGATCATTGGCTTAAAAATAAGCAGGTGTGTGCTTCACAAGTACCAGGATATTAACAGATTTACTTCTACAAGCTATTTCAATAAAATAATAAGCTTTATGTAACTAATTTTATTTGGTAAACAACAAATATTATATGGTAAAAATTACTTAGGCTAGTGAATAAAGTTGGCAAAAAACCCAAATAGATATGATCTGCCTGTGAATAAATTTAGGACAGATATTAGAAAATGGATTTAATCATTTAAAGACTTAAGAGTCTAGCACAGCCCTTCACAAAGAGCAATGAAATATATATTGCATCAAGTACTTCACAAGAAAATAATGAGTAGGATTTGATAATGTAGCCTGCACATAACAGCATTCTGGAGTTCTTACTGGCCTTCTGAAGGCTGAGATTACCTCATTTTAGATAGATTTTTGGTTTGAATGACACGAGGTGATGCACAAGTTAGGAACACTAGAGACTCCCACCATTTTTAATACATCTAGCTATTCCAGGTGTACACAGATTTTGTGAATAAGCTCACATGTACAGAACTATGCAAATAAATGCAGCTTCCTAAGACATGATACATACCTTATTGACTGAGATATGTAGGAAAGAGGAGCATAAAACTAAGGACTGTGCTTATAGTTCAAGTTTCTCTCAAGTAAACCCTAAACTAAGAAATTCAACATCAGCCAAATATAAAACATCTAATCTTCTCCAAACCGTATTTTTAAAGAAGTGGCACTTTGTGTTGGGCCCTGGAAGCCCATCACTTAGCACAGGCTTAAGCATCCACTCTACCACAGGAATGCAGTGCCCTGCATTGAAGAACATCGTTTCTGACCACCACAAAAAGTACTGCCAAAATGTTGTCTTGCATTTAAATAAGGGTCATCATTCTTCCTAACGAACAGCTGAACCCTCCAGTCTGGAACCAGCTCAAAATCTGACCAAAACCAAGAGCATTTTGCTCTGTCTGTATGTGCTGTACCCAAACCAACATCACCACAGCAGCATCCTGGAAGTCACACTTCACACAGCACCTATGAGTCAGTTATTTGTTATGGTTAAGACTCTACATAAAGCAAGGACAGCACATGAAAAGCTCTATAAAACAAATGAAGATTCATATACAGTGTTTGACAAATCAGGATATTCCGGTACTTGAATAACTGCCTGGAAAATTGTGCTCTATGCAACACAGCAAATAGGTTTAAACATCAGAAAGTAAACAAGTGTGAACAGCAATATGAAAGGAAGTAGAGATACATCTGTATAAAAACTAAAATAGTTCTAACTACACTAGCATGAACCCTATAGTTCAGCAATTCTTTCAGTCCTTTTTGTGATGTAATTTTTGCTCTGCTGCATTTAGCAAGCATTTCCTTCATCATTCTTTTTTATTTCCAGTTGTCAAGAACAATCATTTTTCATTTAGTTTGACAAGAAATTTAACCAACAATTTTCTTTACTCACTTCCTCCCAGAAACTCAAATGGTCTTATTTTACTAACACAGGATATAATTATCCTATGAACAAGATGCTTTTTCAGCACATTCAGTACTGTTGAAGCTAAAGTTGTGTTGAAGCTGAGCTACATTACAAATACAGTTCCTGTGCAAATGAAGTTTTATCCTTATTTTAACATGAGGCAAGGCCAAGTAACATTGCTGACAAAAGGTGCACTAAGAAGTCTCACATCTGCAAAATGTATGAGACCTTTAAATACTCAAAACAGTTCACTAAAAAGAGGTTATCTTACCCATCAGATATGACCTAAACCAAAACTTCCGGTGTCTTTTATCTGGTTTTTTCCACCATAACAGATACTAAGTCACAGTTTTCTATGGCTCAGAGCATTCCAATATATGCCAAAATTCCTTTGAGAGCAAACCTCTATACTGGAATTTGAGTAACAATTTTTTTTTTCCTATAAAATAAAGTCCATTCATTTTTTGTTGGATTTTTACCAGTTATTTTAATTCACTAGGCAGTCACAAATTTTGGAGTTCTTAGCAAACCCAAGGCATTTTCCCCTCAGAGTTCCATGTTTTATTTATACTGAATAAAACAAACATCAGCTTGTTACAGAACTCAACTTCTTGAAAATGAGACCAGACTACCAACAGAGAAGTCTTACAGAGCACACATCGATCAAAAATTTGCAGATTAAAAATGGCATCTGCCAAATCTCAGTTTTATTTGGTTATTTTTACAGGACTGAAGACACAAAACTCAGCATGAATGTTTTTGAGGAATAACCACCTCCCAAAACCTACTACAGAAGCACAGTTCTTCTAAACTACAAACTAAGGGTTTCTTTTTTTCTGAAAGAAAGAGATCTACTTACTCATGACTGGAAACTTCTTTGTATATAATCCAAGACAGGTCTTGAAGCAAGGTATTTTGTTGGAGAAGGTTTCTCAGAGGTATACATGTCCTGAAGGTAGGAGGAAAATAAAAATACAAGTCATTTTTTTCAACTTCAAATCACTAGAATATATGTTTACATATAAACTGTATTTCCTACTATCTTTTCATCCTCTTTGTTTAAAGAAGAAGGAACACAAAGATATGTTTGCTATGACTGAGGAGCTTTACTGCTTATGGATATATTTTGCAGTTTATCGACTCAAAACGTGCACCTTCTTCTAACAGTCACATTATAAACTTGTGTGCATGTGCTATAAAAAATGTGCAATAAAACATAACGTTTGTTATCTCTTGGGAACAGTTAAAAAGTTAAAAGTACAAGACTAAAATATGGATATAGCAACTGAAAATTCCAAAGTGGTATTTTCCTTCAGCAACCTCAACTAGCAAGAGGATGCAAAAAAAATACTCTTTAAAACACAAGAAATGCAATTAAGATTACTAAACAAGCACAGGTTGGCATGGACATCCAACACTTCCTCCTCAGAAACAAAACTTGAAAAAGTTATCCTTTCCAGCAACTATAAACCTACAGTTCCATCAATTCCTCATAGATTTCAAAAAAGGATACCCAAGTAGGGCAGATATGGATTCACTAACAATATGCCTGGCCCTCCCTGAAGCCAAATATAGAGGACTTAATCTCCAACAATGACAGCACAGCAAGTACATTTTGAAAAATTATTATATAATCTCCCTCCTGCTGCTAAAAGCAAGTTTACACAAGTCTGACAGAACAGTTAAGCGAAAGCAACTTCACCTCACAGCTGAGAAGAAAAGAAGAAATCCAACTTATCTACTAAGCTGTAAACAGTTTCCATTTAATATCTGCACAAATAGAGACTATCTGTAAATTAAGGAATATTATGTGATATCTTTCCATTTTTCAAAACCAATTAGAACCTGCTGAACCTCACCACCTGTGCTAATCCAGCCAGATAGTATCTTGTGCTGACTCAGATTTCAAGTCTCAACTCGCCTGATCTCTTCCTGCTTAAAAAAAGCAAAGCAAAATGCAAAAAGACATAAGAAGAGATGCAACTTTTCCTAAATTATTACTTCACATAATATTTACAGATCCTACAGCACATGGCAAAGTAGTACAGGAACTACCACAGGACACCACAAGAAGGTTCCTTTATCACCTGCTAAAACAACTATAAAGAAATAAAATAAACATCAAAACCACACACACCACCAAAAAAAAGAAATCCAGCTGCCAAAAGAAGCCTTTGGTAAAGCTGCAGACTGAAAATTACAACCAACTTTTTTGCATTGAAAAAGTAAAACGGGGAAGAGACTCAGTAGGGAAAGAAAACAGCTGAAAAAATCCACACACAAACATTCTAAACAAGCAGAGATGAACACAAAGCCATGAGATGCTACAATCAGTGAAGAAGAACAGTTTTAACTGCAGGTCCTGTCAACTTTCCAGGAACATCTGCTAAATTAAATATTTAAGCATACACAGCCCAATCAAAAATGAAGTGTCTGTTAAAACATACCATTACAACTGCAGCCTTGTCAGCTTCCTCTCGATTACTGGTGTCAAAATTAGCAAATGTAACTTTCATGATATTTAATTATTTACTGGGCTAATAACACTTATTATGTTAAGAATATCAAATGGATCCAACAGACAGACCTCAAACCAGGTCCAAAGCACTTTTGACCAGAGCTTCACACTACCTTTGGGCCCAAATTCTTCTTGAATCTTATGCATAAAATCACCTGGAAGACCAGAGTCTCCCATTCAACTTGATTTTCCAAAGGCATTATCTCACCTTAGTTTTGTAAATATGAACTAACAATACTTTGCCTCTGAGACATCGTGTTACATGAGATTTTATTGTGTGTATGTACAGGAAAAGGCTGTTCATTAGGAAAAAACAAAACAGCAGCTCTGAAAACCACTTAAGGCTAATAATAACTTAATTATGCATCCTCATAGCTTATAAAAATCTTGTCACGTAACACTGAGGAAATGAGATGGGGACAATACAGAAGCTCTGTTCTACCTTAACCTGTGAAAAGTGAATGTTCCAGTGCACCACAACAACCTGGCCTCGGACTCCCAGCCATGAAGTGCTACTCCTGTATTGCCTTCAGTGTCTAAATATTTTGTTTACCTATTTCTAGCATCTGTTTACCAGACAATGCAGACTTCTGGTAAATTCAGTTGTTGTTCTTTGAAATAACACTACGTGTGTGTTTTACGTCATTTCCCTTTTAAATAACTTTTTTTTAAAAAGCAAAGCTTTGTCTTTCATCTGTAATTTTGATTATAGCAATATCAAGCTGTATTGAAAGTCAACACTACCAAATATCAGACAGTCCCTCTTTCTGTTGCATTGAAATATCGACATCTTTTCCTAGGGATGTGTGTTAGAAACCAAACTCTTTTCACTTTGCTTCTCAGCCAGCCTGGTTTATTTCAATGCTTGCAGGGTTCTCTTCTGTACAGAAACACTACCAACTACTACAAAACAGAAAGAAAGAGTGTATTACTTGAGTGTCTTTCTGAAGGACACCATCTTGGAAAAACTTTTAATTCAAAACAGTGTCTGACACTCTTTCTGCTTTCCCTTGCAATCAACAAGGCTATAATAAAAAAAAAAAACACCAACCCACCCACACATACCTTTGATCTTTGTCTTTTCCTGAAGAGCTAACCCTTGTATTCCATCCCATGTTTCCTCTACTGACACACATCTACTCACTCTTGGGTGTATCACCTTCAGTAGCTGGGAAACTACTGGCATTTTAGCTGAGACTTGAAAGGAATACCTGCAGTGAGTGAAGCTCTTTGCAACTTCAGATTCACACACGCTCATAATATATTCAATTACCTGTTTCCATAGCTAGTGCCAGGTCTTTTTTACTCAATACTCTGTTTCTGGATAATTAGCAGGAGCCAGATTGCAAGCAAATTACAGCATATTGTAATTCTATGCAGTATGAGTCTACCCGGAGAAAAGATTTTCCTTTAAGTTGGCAATTAAAGGTTCAGGTCTAGCCTGTGTGTGTTATTGTAGTATCTGTTTAACTTAGATGCTAAGGAGTTAACATTAAGAATTTATACCCCCAGTTCCCAAGAACCAGGAATCACAGGAGCAGCATGCAACTGCACTGCTTAAATACACAAAGACAAAACAGTCTAAGGACAGCCTGACTTGCACAAATCACTATTTTAGTGTCATTTACCGTCTTCTTTACACCAAACTTTACAGCCCCTCACAGAAAGCAGAGATTTCAGAAGCACTGTGTTTCAGAGTTACACAGATAGCTGGATAGCAAAACATTCAGTCTGAAATTGGTGGTTTCTGTGCTGTATAATCAGAGGGCAGAGGAACAGCTGGTTAAAAGGCAGTTTTACTAAATACTAATTTTACACTGCATCTCAGCTGAATTAACTTAAAAGTTATAATCAGAAACAACAAAAGTTTAAAAGGAGCAAAACTAAGTCACTTCAGAGCACAGCTATTAAAAAGAACATAACAAAAATCCCTAATACAGCACCAAGCTTCTGAGCATCCCAGCTCAGTAAAATGCCCAAGACAGCACAAACGCACAATTCACAACAAAGTGAAATTGCTACTCTTTCAGAACCTACACAGAATCACTGACTGGCCACAGATGAAGAAGCACATGGAAGTACAAATGAAACAAGCCCAACGACACACCCTCCTTTGTTCATAGCAGGAATATTTACACTACAAAGCGTTGAGGCAAATCGCCTTTAGTTTCAGGCACTGCTGATTGGCCGCTGCGTTTAATACACACACGCCTGGAAGAGTTGGAGTTTCGACTGTCACACAGCAGCTCTAGACTGCAGGGCACGCAGCAAGCTAGAAAACCATAGAAAACAATTATTTAATATAATTATCCTAACTGAAATGATCCTCCGCAAGATACATTTGTTGTGAACAGGGCAGATGTGGATTTGTTTTCGCTCCGCTGTAATTCAGTGAAAGCTGAAAACCAGCTCCCCTCACAGCCAGCTTTCAGTGCAGCTGCCTCCTCCAAGCAGCAAATGGCACAAAGAAAGTTATTCTAGAGCATATACGGGTGAACAACTGGTACAGGAGTTTGGAGACAGTGACTTTTAAGTCACCACTTGACTCTCGTTCAGCTGGCAGATCAGTGGCTTCGGTGGTTTTCTAAAGGCAGCCACAGAAAGAACCTGAAACACCTGATAATAACTGGCTCTTTGCTGGCAGTCCCAGCGGAGACTGAGGGCTGGGAGAGGGCCATGGAGACCCAGGGCTGAGCACAGCCTGCGGGACGCCCTGTGTCCCAGCCCACCGCTGCCAGCCTGGCACTTCCCACCACATACCTGAAGTATTACCAAAAGCAGAGGAGGGAGCAGGTACAGAGAGAGCAGCGGTGCCAAAAAGTCCCATTAAAGGCTTCAGCCATCGAAATCCTCCCTACTCCCGACTAGGGCGGCACTGCCGCCTCCCACATGGACAGAAAAGGGGGGCCTCAAGGAGGCCCCAAGTGTCCGACCTACAGCCGTGACTCCCTCAACCACACACCCACACACACATGCCTCCCAGCCCCACTCTGACTGCGGCCCCTCACGCCGCCACCTCACTCCAACCTTACAGTGGGACCAGGGGCATCTCCACATGGCTTCCCCCGCGGTCCCCCAGCACTCCCGGCTCCGCCGCGCCCCGCCCCCCCCGCTGCTCCCCACGCGCCGCCCCCTCCCCAGCAGAAAGAGCAGGGGACCTTCAAAAACACACACACCCCTCCGCTGGGAATGGAACAGTCCGAGCACCCCAGTACCCTGCGGGAGCCGGCTCCCGCCACTTCCACCTCCCCGGCCCCGCGGGGGGG
>VWZW01002938.1:206802-261359 GCA_013397115.1 Edolisoma coerulescens | reverse complement strand
AATATAATATAATATAATAATCAAATTAAATCAATAAAATTAAATAAGAAATACAAAAATAGAAATGAAAATATGAAATATATAAAAAAATATAAAGCATAAAATACAAAATAAAATTAACACTCCCTGCTCACACCCAGGCAGAGGAAGGGATGAGAGGGGTGGCACAGGGATACCTCTGGTTTCTAGGACTGAAGTGGCTGAGGACACTCAGTAGTTGCGTCCTGCCACAGCCCCCAGAGAGCCAGGACCTGTCACACCACAAGATTTTGGTTATTTAACCAAGTTTTGGGAGGGTTTTCATCTGCCCCCTGGTTCCTGTGGATGGCTGGGCATGTGCTTCCCTGCTGCTCTGAGGTTTGGATCTGGGAATGCACAGAGAGCTGAAACTGCAGCTACAGGTGTAGGGGGAAGTGATCGATAGAGGTGGGATAGGCAGGTGCAGGTGGATGTGCTGGTACAGGCGTTGCTGATATGGGTTCTATAGATATAGAGATCATATAGATAAATTAAATAGAGATGAAATTGATATGGATATGATAGCTATAGAGAGATACAAATTACAGAGATAGATTATATAAATACATATCGGTAATATAGATAGTGATAAAGATTATACAGATTATCTATAGATATATAATATATAAATGACATATAGGTGTATCTATAGGTACAGATTATGGAGATATAGATAATATACAGATTATAATATAGATAATAGGTATGGATGATATAGATACAGAAATAACTAATGCAGATATGGATATAAATATGACATAGATATATGGCAATATAGATATGGATACAGATAGAGATGCAGATAGATATAGATATAGATATAGATATAGATATAGATATAGATATAGATATAGATATAGATATAGATATAGATATAGATATAGATATAGATATAGATATAGATATAGATACAGAGATAGCGATAGATATGGAAAGACTTTATCAGAGGCCCAGAAGAGAGAATCCCAGCTCTCCTTCCAGATTAAGGGATTTAAGGGCCAAACCAGTAGGTACCCAGGTATCCAATTTAATGCTGAATAAAGGAATTAAAAAAGTTTTTAGGCTCCATCCTACATATTTGCAGGACTTCCCAGTATCCACTTTAATGCCAGAATCCACTTGGATACCAGAATCCAATTTCCACTTCCCAGAATCCACTTGGATTTGCAAATGTGCCCAAAACTGTGCAGAGCTGTCCCTTTGTCACTTCTGTTCTGAGCTGCCCCTTCTCCCAGCTGTAGCCAGGGGTTCACATATTGATACAAAAGCCAATATTTTGGGGTGAAAAAAAAGATCGAATCTGTAAAAATTTCCTGCTTTAATGGGAAATAAGTCCAAGTGTTAATTAATTATCCTGTGCTGCCATGAGCTTGAAGAGCCAAAGTGCCGTTTCTAGTCTGCTACAAAGAGTTGGGTCCGTGGAGTTGCTCATATAAATCACATTTGGGGTTTTACCTGAGCTGACACCCACTCCCAGATAAAGACACACTCCAAAAAAAGTGAATTCTGAGCTTTGCTGAGTAATGGTCTCATTTTTCATGCTGTCAGCTCTTTTCTCCAAAATAACCACTCAGCCCCAAATCCACAAATCAAACTGCTAAAAGCTTTTCCCAAACCCCTTCCCCGCTGGGGATGGCCTGAGGGCATCCAGCCCATGTGTCATTTTTTATGAGCCTGATTAGGTGATTCTCAGCAAAAAGCTGTTTTGCCCAAGGACATTTGTTTGTCTCCAGCCCTTTCTCATAATCAGTGGGGAAAGAGACACCTTTTAACCTGCAGTGAGCAGGGAGCCCCATTTCTCTGTGGCCAGTGTCCCAAAAAAAGGAGGTTTTCCAGCCTTTGTGGTTAAGGAAGCACCTGGCCCCGTTGGGTCCTGGGGACCCCGCGTGCTGTTGGCTCCTCCAGGTGGGGAGGGACGTGCCCCCCTCCGCAGGGGTGTCCTGCTGTGGGCTGGGCCCCCCGGCGTGGTTCTGGGGAGGCTGGCGGGGTTCGGCCGTGCCGGAGGAGGTGACACACGGTTGCTCTGGGCCCCTGCAGGCAGCCAGCGAGTGCGGGTCCGGCAGCTCCTCCTGCAGCCCCGAGTGGAGCAGCCAGCTGGAGTTCGGCACCAACCCTGCAGGTAACGCCCTCCTCGCCTCCCCGGGGCATCCCAGCGCTCGCTGGGCTCGCAGGGAGTGGGAACAGCCCGGGCAGCGCAGCCCTGGAGCAGAGCACCACTGAGCCAACCCTGCCCCGGGCGGGAGATGCTCGGAGCAAAGGACGGAAGGAACCTTGTCCTTCTCTCCCCATCCCACTGCTGCAGAGTGATGAGCTCAGGGATGCTCCAGCAGCTCCTTGGTCAATGCTCAGCAATTCAGGGTTCTCCCAGCCCTGATTTCACCAAAACACCAACCCTTGGGAGCTGAGAAATTGGGCTGCAGCGGCCCGGGGCCCTGGTGGCTTCATCCCCAGCAAGGGTTTCATCTGTTGCCATCCATTGGCTTGGCTTTGCTGTCCGTGTTGCTGGGCATGGCTGGGCATGGCTGGGCACGGATGGACGTTGCTGCGCCAGTCCCCCTTCTCTCCCCACACGCCCTCGGCAGCTGCTGATCTTTTTTTCCATGCTTGCCATTATCCCCACCCCTACCAAATCCACCTGTTATTTTCCCCAGAAGGCAGAAACTTAAATCTCATTTTCCAGTGGAGATTAAAACCTATAAAGGGTCCAAAAGTTGCACTCCCTGTTGGTCCCTCATCCTTCCCCAGGGTGGGGACTGGCAGCAGGTCCGTAGGTCACTCTGGCCATAAGAGGGATCATGGGGTCATAGAATGGTAGAAAAGAGTCAACAAATTGTTACAGGTGGAAAAGATCATTAAATCCAACCCTCAGCCATGTTCACCACTAACTTACATCCCCCTGAGCAGAGCCAGGAGCCATCTCCAGCACACAGATCCCATTCCCAGAAGTGTCCTCACCCCTTTACTCCGCACAGATCCCATTCCCAGCAGTGTCCTCACCCCTTTACTCCGCACAGATCCCATTCCCAGCAGTGTCCTCACCCCTTTGCTCCCCACAGATCCCATTCCCAGCAGTGTCCTCACCCCTTTGTCTCCCCAGATCACCTCCTGGCCAACGAGGCAGCCGAGGAGCGCAACCTGCACTCGCTGTCTTCCATCGTGGAGAGCATTGCCGTGGAGGACGTGGCCGTGACGTTCCCAGAGGAGCGGGGTCAGAACTGAGCTGGCACAAACCCCGGCAGCTCCTCGAGCTGGTAACGGGGTGGGATTGAGATGCCAGAAGGGTCCAGCTGCTGGAAATCACATCCACCCCTCCGGTGTCGTGGGCTGCATGGCTGGCACCGCTCGGCTCCCCCCTGCTCCCTGCGGGCCGCTCCTGCCGGGCTGGAAGAAGAGCAGGCAGGGGTGGGATGGGGCAGTGCCGCAGCGGCTGCGGGTCCTGGAGGGGCTTCCCGGGGCCAGGCCCTGCTCCGCTGCCCGGCCGGGGACGGGCGGGTTTGGGGCCAATGTGTGTGCTGGGTTCGCTTTGCTGAGTTTTCCAGATGCTCCTCGACCAAGGTCTCTCTCCGGCCGGTGTCCGGTGGTGCCGACCCAGAGCCTGCCTGTCTTTTCTACTGAATGCTGTGTGCAGTTTGCCATTTAGGTTTTTTTTAATTATTATTTTTGCTAACTTATTTGGATTCTTTTTTAAATAAAGGCATTCTTGTTTGGACAGCTTGGGTTTCCTTTACTGTTGTCCCGCCCTCTGTAGGTCTCCCCAGTTCCACAATCCCCAAATCCAGGTTGGAGATTTTTGCAACAATAAATCCAGCTGGACCTCGGAACAGTCTCTCAGCTGGGAACTGGATGTGCCACATGTCAGTCAGCCCTATACAGACCAGTGGTTTCACTGGTGTTTAACTGGGGTTCAGCCCTGTGCCCCAAAGATCTTGAGGGAGCTAGAGATTAATGATATTTTTAATTTGGGCTCTACAAAGAAGGCTCAAAGCCAGCACTGTTTTAAAATCCTGTTTATTGGAACACACATACATCCTTTCCTGACCCGATCCAGGGTTTGGAGTCCATGCAGTACCAATAATATGACGAAAGAAATAGGGCATCGATATAAAGGGCTCACTGACTCTTCAAATTAAAAAAATATTTAATACTGTATTAGGCAAATAATACACCGAAAAGACGTCGTGACTGTAGAGCCTCTCAGATATTGCACTTCCAGACAGCACATGATAAGTATAAGGTCATTCCAGCCATCAATAAATATCACATCAGAAATAGGGGCCACACAAGGCAAACGTGGCATGAGGAGACGAAGAGATCCTACCCTACGGGGAAGAAATGGGAAGAGTTAAGAGCCTCCTGGACTGACCCCTGCCAGGAGGCAGGAGGGGAGAGCATCTCCTCTGCACCCGGAGGGGAAGGGTGGGCACGTCCCAGGGGAGGAGAGGGCTCCCGTTGTCTCCCCGGGCACCCAAGGAGGGTCCCCTCTCCCGTGGGTGCCGGGCGCCGTCCCCGTGAGCCGTGTGGGGCGGTCCCAGGCGCAGCCCCCTCAAACAGGGCACCTGACAGCACCAAAATCAGCACCTCGCCCGCCCAGCCCTGGGCAGACACTGCCCTCCTCACCCCGTGCTGGGCCCCCTTTGTCCCACCCAGCACCAGCCCTGGCACTGCCCCGGGCCCCCGGGGGCAGCTCCTTGCCCGGCCACCCCGGAGGGAGGATTTTCACGAGCCTGAATCTTCCTTGGCTTCAAGTCCTGTGGGCAGCAGCATCCCTGATGCCCAGGGCTCGGGCGAGTCAGTGCAGCCCCGTGGCAGATTGGCAACATGAACCAGGCAGGAGAGAGGCTTCCAAACATCGCAGACACTTCGGGGGTGTCTGTGTTGCTCCCCAGATTGCACCACGCCAGGACAGCACCCGGAGCACATCCATGGCCCGGCCAGCACGGGGAGAAGTAGGGGACAGGCCACGGCAGGAGCCACGGGAGCCGGGGGAAGCGGGGGGTGCACGAGCAGGAGGGACAGATCCTGTCGGTCCACAGCAGTGACAGTCTGTGGGTCTGGGCCAAGGAACAGGCACAGGCTGGGCTCTCGTCCTGGAAGGCAGCCAGCACGTGGCGTACGGACATGGGGGTTTGCTGAGGAGCAAAGTGGGAAAGGCCCCGTGAGGATGCTGGCCCAGCTCCACCCGCGCACGCACCGGCCAACAAACCCAGATGGAACCAGCACCGGATCCTCCTGGCACAGGGCAACCACGGCCCAGGGCACAGCAGGATGCCAGGAGCCTGCCTGAAGTGCTTGACTACCCTTCCCTCACACATCCCTGAAGTGGGACCCTCATGGGAGGTCCCCAGCAGAGCCGTCTGTCCAAGCCTGGGCAAACCACACGTGGTGGGTGCTGAGCATCCCTCCTGCATCGTCTCCGTGAGCCTCGGGCAGCAGCAGCTCCCCCACCACTGAGGTCTCCCTGGCCCTCCATGGCCAGGCAAACCCTGGCCAGGGCAGCCCCCCTGCCCAGCTCCTGCTGGGGCTCCTGCTCTGCCCGTGGTCCCCAGCCAGCTCCAGGCCCTCGGTTCCCCTTGCGCTCACCCAGGGCCTGGCTCCCGTCTTGCTGACCCTCAGCACGAGTACGTCCGGACCGTGGAGGTCTCCAGCCTTGGGGACCCAGAGGCACCAACTGGAAGGGAACCAAAGAGCAAAGAAATTAGTGACTGCTCCAATTAGCCCCCAGCTTCCCCAAATCCCTTGTTTACTGAGCAGCATCTGCAGCCACGTGAAGATGGGGTCAGAGGAAAAGCCATGTTTGGCCAGCTCGGATGCTCCTGAGGCTTCAGGGTATTTGGGAAATTGCCACTTGCCATCCCTGCTCCTGGGCAGTGAGCACCCTGCTCCGCGTCTGGGTGGGATTTTGTCCCAGGTTTCACTGTCCTCAGCCAGGTGGGAACTGCAGCTTCCGGGGATGGGGTGGAAAAGGTCAAACAGAAGCTTGACCCAAACTGTTAGATGGAAAGCTGGGACATTTGAGCAAAACTGGAGGCAGGAGAAGAGCTGAGCCTGAGGTTTGGAGTTGGAAGGTGAATGCACAGCTTTCTAATTCTCATTCCCACCCTCATTTCTGGGCCTGCTGAAGCCAGCTTTGCTCCAGTGGGGATGCGGCAGCTGCCTTGGGACACTGGGACCAGGGTGCCTGGTCCAGGGGACAAACTGGGGTGACCTGGCTGGAGCTTCTGCCTCCCTACAGCTTTGGAAGGGACCAAGACACCTTGAAGAAAGGAGCTGTGTGGTGGGGGCAGATCCTGGGACATAAAGCAGGACAGCCAGCAGCACAGGCAGACAGGGTGTCCCAGCAGGTCCTGCCAGCCCCAGGAGAGCTCAGGCAAATGGAGCCGGTTAATCCTTCCCCTTGGGGTGGTTTCCAAAGGGCAGAATGGACAAAACTGGCCCAGACTGGGCAGTCCCTGGGTGACGCATCCCACTTCATACCCCAGTCCTCGCCCCTCCCTTGTCCTCATAGTTCATAACCAAGAAATCACACACAGGTCTGAAATAATCCTCCCAAAAAAAACATTTCCAGCAGGCCACAGCTCCAGGATCACATGGATTGAGCATCCTGGGTGACCAGCAAGCCTCTCTCATCTGCCTCTCTCATCTCCCTCTCTCATCTCCCTCTCTCCCTCTCTCCCTCTCTCCCTTCTCCTTCTCCTTCTCCTTCTCCTTCTCCTTCTCCTTCTCCTTCTCCTTCTCCCCTCCTATCCCTCTCCTTTCCTGGTGGCACATCCTTCCCCACATTCCCTAAGACTCTGAGCAGGGGTGGGAGAGGACCCTCTGGAGAAGGGCTGACCCACCTTCCGGGGGCATTTTCTTGGCTGGAGCAGCTGGAGGGGGCAGTGGCACGAGGCTGGTGACACGGAAGCCGGCGGGGAGGGTCTCAGCAGAGCCGCTGAGGAGGTTGATGCTGTGCACGTCCCGCGGGCGGAAGCGCTTGCGCCAGGACGGCGTCCGACGGAAGGTCTTGTCATCGCCCTGCGGGGACAGTCACGGGCCCGGGGTCAGCGCCAGCAGCACCTGGGAGACACCAGCTGACAAGGGCGGGCCTGTCCTTGGTGACCAGCTCTAGCAAAGTGTGGGATCAAACTGGGCCAAGCACACAGGACATCTTGCTGGGATCCCACAGCATCGGCTTTATCCTTTCCAGCTCATCTCTCTCCTCTGCACAGCCTGCCTGCAGAGATGCCTTGGAGACATCAACACAAAAGTCCCAGTAAAGACTCCAAGGGATGCCGGGCTCATGGCAGAGGAGCCCCAGCCCTCGGAGCACCTCCTCTGGACTCTCTCCAGCAGCTCCACGTCCCTCCCGTGCGGGAACCCCAGGGCTGGAGGCAGCTCTGCAGGTGGGCTCTCAGCTGAGCGGGGCACAGGGGCAGAATCCCCCCCTGCCCTGCTGCCCACGCTGGGGGCTCAGCCCCGCACACGGGGGGGTTCTGGGCTGCCAGGGCCCGTGGCCGGGGCACGCTGAGCTTCTCATCCACCAGCACCCCCACGTCCTTCCCCAGTCACATGGGACATGGAGAGGTTTTGCACTCACATCATCCAGCCTCCGGTCCGTGCCCAAGGCGAGCAGGTTGTTGAACTCCCTCTCCAGCACTTGTCGAGCCTGCAATTAACCAAAAAATGATGATCCCCCATCAGTGGGGAACGTGCTTCCAGCCCAAACTCCCATCCTAGGAAAGCCTGAGTGTGACAGAAAGAGCCCCCGTGCCATAGGAGAGCTCTGCTTTGAAAGGCAGAGCTGGGTTGGTGACACTGGTGGGGTCACACCACAGCCATGTCCCACACTGGCCACTCTCCTCCAAAATCCCCCAAGGATGCTGCTCCTACCTGGGTGTTCTGGGTGGGGATCTGCAGCACAAGGGCCAGGCTGTTGTGGTCGAAATTCTCATCGAGGGCCAGCAGGGCCCCGTGCACGCCACTCTCCACCAGGTTGTTCCCGTACTCGCGCAGCCCGATGGACTGGATCCAGTGAATGACCTGGTCATTGGTCCACACCAACACATCTGCACGACAGCAAGGGCACAGCTCAGGGCCACCCCACACCACACTTGTCATTCTGAGGAGATCTGGGGATGTCCTGAGGCCCTTTCCCTTTGCCCCAGGCTGATCCTGGGACTCTCCCCAAGCCAGCAGCAAAACTGGGAGCTCAAGTGCCAGGAACAGCTCTGTTCAATTTACCAAGCTCAAAGCTGAAATAACAGGCAGAAAACAACTGTGAAAATTAATCCTAAGAACCCACGGCTGCTGGTGTTATTAGGGGCATTATCAATAATGAGATGTAATCCAAGCAGCAGCCAGATGCGCAGGGAATCTCAGGACAGCAACGAGGAAGGGGAGGCTGAGCAAGCTGGGGGTGTCCTGAGCAGTGAAATGGGCAGAGAAGATCCTGGGATGCTCAGGCTGCATCTCTGCTTTCCCCTCCTCCCTCCTCATGCCTGCCTGGGGTCAGCTGATAAAGGCACTTGGAGCAGCAGGGAGGTGCCCCTGGAGAACAGCCCTGTGGGCTCAGAAATAATGAGTTAAAAATAATGGATAGGAGAGAGACCAGCCCTGGGAATCTCCTGGGAGGTTTCTCTTCTGGAGCTGGACGGGGCGTGCTGACCTTTGATTTCGTGTTGGGTCTCCTCTCGCCTCCTCTCGAGCTCTTTGCGGTCGTAGTTGAGCCTCTTGAGGCACATGATGCCGTACTGGAGGCTGGTGCTGCAAGGACACAAGGGCACACGAGGGGTCACCCAGCCCTCCAGGACACGTGGCTGGGAGGGACCTGGGCAGGGACCCCCCCTCTCTGCGTGCTCCCCGCATGCCCAAAGGATGCTTCAGGCCAGGGGTGGGTCAGGACAGACACAACCCAAAGCTGGAAAACGGGGAATGTCCCTCCCTTCCCGGCAATTCCCCACTGTCAGTTTGAGCCTGCTCCAGCTGCCTGAGAGTGCACGGATCCAAACCATCCTCACACTTGGTGGCTGGAGAGGGAAGGGGGAACCAGCCCATGGGGGCTGCTCCAGGCTGAAGGGCTCACCCCTGGAGGTGACCCTGGCAGGCCCACGGGGCAGGGCGGGCAGTGGAACCCCACGGCAGGGTTGGGTCCTGGTGCTGGAGCCATGGCTGGGATGTCACAAGCCTTCTCCCACTGGGCTGCTGGCAGACAGCAGTGGAGCACCAGGTGGGATGAGCCTGAAGTTTTGCCCATGGTTTGCTTCACAGCCTGGTCCTCTGCAATTCTGCAGCAGGGAGTGAGGTGAAGGAGAACTTCTGCCCATAAGAGCTGCCCCAGCCCAGGGCAGTGAGTCCAGCCTGGAAGAGCCATCCAGGGCTGCCCAAGATGGGAGAATCCTTCAAATCCCCCCCTCCTCTGCTCCACATGCACGTCAGGGAGCTCCGGGGGCCAGGACTCACCGGTGGAAGCTGTCCACCATTTTCAGGTGCACCCGCAGGTCCTTCTTGGTGAGGTGGTCCAGCATGCGCGCGTCCACCAGGCATTCCATGAAGTAGCTGCGGTACTGGGGCAGACCCAGGCTGGGAAGCCACTCGTTCCCAATCCACTCGTGGTTCATGTCCCCATAGGCCAATGTCTGCAGAAAAGCACATGGAGAAGCTGGGGAGAACCCAGGGCCCGGTGGGGCTGCAGAATCCCAGGAGATCGGTGACAGCCCAGGAGGGTCCCTGTCCTGAGGCCAAACCCAGGCCAGAGGAGTCAGCCCTGGGTGGCACTGAAGGAGCTGGAGGGAACAGTCCTCTTGGCCATGGTCTGTGTCCTACTCATGTCCCCCCAGGAGACAAAGCAGTAGCCAAAAAAAAGGGCAAGGGATAACTGGACTTTATGAGCAGCTGCCTCTGGATAAAGAACATTCATTGAAAGATGAAACAACTGAGAAATAGGTTCCAGTGCACTCCCAACTGATTTTTAAGAATCTCTATTTTAAGAATCTCTATTTTATGACTTCAAAACAAAAAAAAAGGTCAGTTTTGGGAAAAAAACCTCACCCATTCACTGCCACTGCAAACTGATTTTGGGTCCAAAAATGAATTAAAATCCATCAGAAGGAAAGTAAAACATATGAGAGGGATAAAATCAGAAGAGATGGATCCAAGCAGGACTCTTTCCTCCCACCTTTTTGGCTCATAAAAATGATCAGTATGGATTTGGGGCTACAAAATAGGTGAAAAGCAAATGTCTGTGCAGCTGGAATCCTGCCCCCATGCAGGGTGGTCACATAGGTGGGGGTTCTTAACAGAGGCTCTGGATCTCACAGAGCAGGTCCCAGGAAAAGCCACTGCCTGGAGCAGAGAGGGGCCCAGGAGGACACCCTGTACCTGAGAGATGGCCCAGAGGAGCAGCCATGGGGTGCAGGTAGAGCCTCCAAGGCCTCGGTGAACATCAGTGCCCCAAACATCCCCTGGGATGTCCAGCCCCCCCCGACCACCCCATGCACCGCCCACGGACAAGGGTGGCCCCGGGACCTCACCTGTGCCCAGCTGCCTTCCTCTGTGTCCTAAGAGTGACACGCAGCATGTCAACAGAAAGGACAGTGAAGTCAGTACCTGGTGGCCCTGCACAGGGACAGGGCCTGCCCCATGCACTGAGCACGGGACCCTCAGCACAGAGGGACAAGGAGGGGACAGGGCCCACTCATGCCTTGGGGACCTCAGCCTTGTCCCCAGGGTGCTGGGGACACCCCGACCCTGCTGGGCCTGGTTCCCACCCCATCTCTAACCAAGAATACAGGATGGAGAAGGAGAAGGAGAAGGAGAAGGAGAAGGAGAAGGAGAAAGAGAAGGAGAAGGAGAAGGAGAAGGAGAAGGAGAAGGAGAAGGAGGATATAGGATGAGGCTTGGACTGGAGATGGCACCGACCCTGGGGCTCGTTCATCTTCCCTGGGAAACATGGAGAGTTCTCGAGTTCCCCCAGGTCAGATGGATGAAAGAGAATTAAGCTTCAGTTCATGTGTCACGACCCCCAGGGGGCTGCCCAAGCCAATTTGCTGATTTTGTAGCTATTTCCTCCTTTGCCAACCTGTGCTGGTTCTCCTCAGTCTCACAGAACCTGCCAAGGGACAGTGGCACATCCCTGCTACTCAACTCAATAAAATGCCTATGTCAGAGAACCCCAAACTTGTTTGGATTGGAAGGGACCTCAGAGCTCATCCCATTCCACCCCTGCCATGGGCAGGGACACCTTCCACTATCCCAGGGTGCTCTAACCTGGCCTTGGATACACAATTCCCACACAAATCCAAAATGCTGCCCTGCTCTGAGACACAGATGGGGTGATCAGGTTGCAGAGAAGGGAGTGTGGCTCCCTCTCTCCAAAGGAGCCAGAGCTTTTGGGAGCACGGACACACCCCTGCAAGGGACCCCAAGCTGTCAGCCAGTGGCAGGGACAGACGGTGGGGACAATATTTGGGTGTGCTGAGGTCAGTGGGGGATTAGGCCGTGACTTGGGTGCAGAATGACTCGGGGATTTCATGTGTCTGTCTTGAGACCCCCCCTGGGTCTTGTCTTCAACTCCCAACAACAGCCAGGCTGCTCTGGAAACCCAGTGAAATCCACAAGGGAAAATGAATCTGAGGGGGTTTAAGCTACTTTCAGAAATTGCTGGGACATTAAAGGTTGAAAGAGGGTTTCTAAAGAGCTGCAGGGAGCTGGCCAGGAGCGGACACGAGAGGGATCCCCTTCCCTCTGCGTTAACACGCCTGCAGCTGCTCGGACCCCGACACCCCGGGGGCTGCCCCCAACACCCCGGGGGCTGCCCCCAACACCCCGGGGGCTGCCCAGCCTCACCGTCTTGGTGGAAGTTGCCATGGTCTCCATCTCCTCATGGGTGACCCAGACGTTTCCAGAGGACTGCAGGCAAAAGGGCAGAGGGGTCAGAGCAAACCACCACAGAAACGTGGCCTCAGTTCACAACCACCACAGCCATGGAATCACAGAATTGTTATGGTTGGAGAAGACCTTTAACACCATCAAGGCCAACCCTCAACCCAGCACCACCACTGTGTTCAGCACTAAACCACGTCCTCAAGTGCCACATCCACTCGTTTTTTGAACGCTTCCAGGGATGGTGACTCCACCACTACTCTGGGCAGCTGTGCCAGGGCCTGACCACCTTCTCCAGGAAGAAATTTTCCCCATACCCAACCTGACCCTCCCCTGGCCCAGCCTGAGGCCGTTTCCTCTCCTCCTGTCCCTGTTCCCTGGGAGCAGAGCCCGACCCCCCCGGCTGCCCCCTCCTGTCAGGGAGTTGTGCAGAGCCACAAGGTCCCCCCGAGCCTCCTTTTCTCCAGGCTGAGCCCCTTTCCCAGCTCCCTCAGCCCCTCCTGGGGCTGCAGCCCCTTCCCCAGCTCCGTTCCCTTCCCTGGACATGCTCCAGCCCCACCAGGTCTCTCTTGTCAGGAGGTGCCCAGAGCTGCCCCCAGGATTCCAGGTGTGACCCCAGCAGTGCCAGCACAGGGGACGGGGACTGCCCTGGGCCTGCTGCCACCACAGTGCTGCGACAGGCCAGGTGCCCTTGGCCTTCCTGCCCACCTGAGCACACCTGGGCTCATGTCCAGCCTCTGTCAGCACCAACCATGCTGGAGGCAAGCCTGGCTCAGGCCAGTGGAGGACCAGACCACCCTGTGCTTGGAGCTGTCCTGGGGATACCCCACATCCTTGCAGCTCAAGCTGGTGACACCCCACTGCCTGAGGGGACCCTGGGCTGTCCATGCAGCCACAGAGAGCAGAGAAAGGACCTTCATTTATCTCCCTTTCCACTTCAGTGTGATGCTCAAGGAGCCTGCAGGCCTGTCCCCATCAGCTGTGACCCCACAGCCATCTGAGGGGCACATAGCAGGTTCCCTTCTGCCAGCTGCACATCTACAGATGTGTCTTGGCATTACTGGGCCACCATCAACCCCTCAAGGCCTTTGGGGACCAGCAAAAGACACAATCCCTCCATCCTACTAAGGGCAGGGATCTGCAGTTGCTCTGAGCTGCCCCAGGAATTCCAGACGGAAAAGGCTTGTGTTGAAATGACTGGGAGAGAGGCTGTGTGTAACTGAGCTGGCCCTGTACCTCAGGAAGGGCTGGATTTCTGCTCTTTGAATGGAGTTTTATCCTCTCCAGGGCAGCCGGGCCCTGAGCTCTGCTCTTTGCAGGTTTGGCCTCCTGCTGACAGCCCCATGTGAGGGGCAGGAGCCTTGAAACTGGAAAGAGCTTCATGCTTCCAGCTGGCAATGACCTTTGTGCTGGGGGATGAGTGTCCGGTGGTTTGACCAGTCCATGAGGGGACACCACCTCATCCATGGCCACGTTGGCCACAGTGGTGCCACGGGAAAGGAGGGCAAGGAGGGCAAGGAGTGCGTTGTCCGGCCCGTGGAGGGTGCGGGGAGCACTCACCGTGCGGGACGTGGGCGGTGCCGAGGGGCTGGTGAGCGACACCATCTCCTGGATGGCCAGGCGCAGCTTGAGGCGGTGCAGGGCGTTGCTGATGCCGATCTCCCGCTGGATCTCGGTGTCCGACAGGGCCGACATGATGGCCCCGCTCTTGACGTTGGCCCGGCACGCGGCCACGTACCAGGCTGGCATCCCCACCCAGAGCTGGGGACAGGGACAGCGGTGACTGCCTGGCGCTGCCACCCTGGCGCCGGTGCCAGGGGCAAGGCCACCCTCTCTAGAGCCCAGTATCGAAGCTGAATGTCCACGTGGGATTCTGGGTTTGGTTGTACCTTGCTGGATGTGGGCGGCCCAGCATCCCTGTGCCTGATGGGCACAGCACAGGGAGGGAGCACCCACGGAGCTTTTCATAGAATCGTTAAGGTTGGAAAAGCCTCCTGTGATCAGCTCCAGCCATTCCCCCAGCACTGCTACATTCACCACTAACCCATTTCCCAAGTGCCACATCCACACATCTTTTGAACACTTCAGGGATGGTGACTCCACCACTGCTCTGGGCAGCTGTGCCAGGGCCTGACCACCTTTTCCAGGAACAAATTTCCCCCAATATCCAACCTGAACCTCCCCTGGCACAGCTTGAGGCCGTTTCCTCTCCTCCTGTCCTGTTCCCTGGGAGCAGAGCCCGACACCCTGGCTGCCCCCTCCTGTCAGGGAGTTGTGCAGAGCCAGAAGGTCCCCCCGAGCCTCCTTTTCCCCAAGCTGAGCCCCCCCAGCTCCCTCAGCTGCTCCTCATCAGACTTGTGCTCAAACCCAAAGCTCTACTCAAACCATAACTCTGCAGGCTCCGTGAGGGATCCAGGGATCTCCTCTGCTCTCCCAGGATTTGCAGCCCCCAAGCATGGTGGGACATGGTGGCACACGCAGACCTGTGGGGACAGCACGGGGACAATCCACGGGCACGCCCTGCCTCACCTCCAGCCAGGACACAACAGTGGGGCCGTCCCAGTGGGCAAAGGGCAATCCTTTCCTCCGAGCCTCTTCCAGGAGTTCGTGCCTGGCAGGAACAGAAGTAGAAGAGTGATTTATGGGGGGCTTGTGGGGAAGGGAGAGTTCTTGGAAGGGAACAGGCCCCAGGCAGTAGGAAGCAGCTGGAGACAACGCAGTTAAAGAGGTAGCAAAGCCCAAGGGAGGGTGAAGATGAGATTTCCCAGCAATTCCCAGTCCCATGCCATGGCTTCCCAGCAGATCAGCTTCTTGCTGGGGTAGGGAAGGAAGGTCACTCACTTCTTCCGCAGGCGCCGATCCTTCTCAGCCTGAGCCCCCAGCTTGCCCAGTCCCAGGGGGTCCTGGATGCCCCCCTCCATGTCAGTCAGCAGCACTGTTGGGCAAGCAAGAAAGCAAGACACCCTCAGGTCAGTGTGATGTCCCCAGGTCAGTGTGACCTCCCCGAGGGCCAGTGTGGGCATTGTCACCATCCCCACGCCAGGGGGATGCAGAGTGACAGCACAGGAGGTGACAGTGTCCCTTTGCAACCCACCCCCATGGCCCCCCTGCACCCCTGGGAAGCCCAAGCGGATCCCCTCCTGCCATCCCTCCTATTTCCAAATCCCAGAATCCCAAAGTCACAGAATAGTCCCTTCTGAAGGGACCCAGGAAGATCATTGAGTCCAACAACACTCAACATGGAAGCAGTAAAGGATTTAGGAGTGGAAAAGCAGCTCCTACCAAAGGGCTCTGCAAAATCCAGAAGGTCCCGTGGGGAGGGAAGTAGATTTGGGACATTAAAGATGAGATACAGTGACAGGGGGTCACTGCCCACATCCCAGCTCTGGCAGAGCATTAGGGTGACACCATGCTCAGGCCAGAGAGGCCAAGGGGAGAAAACACCAAGCTCCAACTTCCCTGAAGCTGCCATGGCCCCAATGTCCCCAAACCAGCAGGGGTGTCCCTACCCCTCCCTGTCACCCCAAGACCACCCCAAGGGCAGACAGAGCCAGAGGGTGTGGAAAGCCTGGCACAGACAGGGACAGGGCTGCTCACGGACCCTGCCCTGTGGCCCCTTCTCTGCTCAGCTGGATCAAGCGACCCTTCTCTTTCTTCCCAAACAGGCGCCCAATGGAGGATTTGATCCCCTTCCTCTTGGAGCCCTTGTGCAAGGAGTCCTGGCTGCTGCTGGGATTGCTGGCCTGGTCCTCCAGTGAGCTGGGGATGGAGGAGGGAGAGGAAGAGCAAAGCCTTTAGGTTATTCCTGAGCAGGGCACAAGCCATGGCAAACCCCAGCCCAGCCCACATCCCACGTGAGCCCCAGGTATATCCTCAAACCAACAGAGATCCATCCCAAGGCTCTCCACATACCTCTTGCCGTCCTCCTGGCTCAGGGCAGGGTGGCCCAGCTTCTCCAGCCGCAGTGTCCTGGGTGAGGACGGCGGGGACGTCTCACACTTGATGGTGGTTTTGTCCTCCCGGCTCTCATCCCGAGCTGCGGGCGACTGAACAAGCGGAGAGGCCGTGAGGGCGGGAGGCCAGAGCCCAGCTCCATCCTTGCCCTGCTGCCTGCCTCTCTCTTGCTCCATGGAGGCATGGCCAAAAGAGCCACCAGAGCCCTGGGGCTTTGCCACGCTCCAGGAATGGCCTGAATGAGAGCTCTGGCAATGGTTCCAGATGCCCAAGCGGATGGGGAGGATGTGGCCGTATGGCTGAGATCCTGGGAATGGGGAGGTGAGAGGATGTGGCCCCATGGTCCAGGTCAGGGTGTGGGGACAGAAGCTGCTGGCCCTCATCAGAGGGCTCTGAGGAGCACAGATGGGAATGTCCCAAGGACACCCTGTCGCCAGAGGGGACACAATGTTTGAGGACCCAGTGGCTTTCTGAACCTCCCCATGTCCAGCCAGACCCCCCAGGCTGCCGGCGGGAACATGTCCAAGCACCTTTTGGGATCCCCATGATCCTCCTGCTGAATCCCTGGGGTCCCCAGCTCCATCCCGCGCCTGCTGCACCCTGACCTGGTGTGGACAAAGCCAGGAGCAGGCTGGAAAAAGGGCTTGGACAAAAACCAACGGGATGGGAGCCACTCACTAGCAGTTTCCTCCGGTGCTTCCTCAAGTCGCTGGGCTGATTGCAAGGGGGAAAGCGAGAGAGACACAGAAAGGGGGGCAGTTAATGGAGCACCCCCCCAGAGCGGTCCCGGGGCCAGGCTGCCAGGCCGGAGACAGCAAACACGGGCACCCCGCTGCCCCACACCCCCCACAGGCCCGCGTGGATGCCGGGCATCGCTCCCACCTCACTCGGACCCCCGCCAGCCCCGGCCCCTCCCGGCTCCTCACCAACGTCATGATCCCCATGCGGTCCAGGTCCTGCGCGGCGCTGCGGGAGCTGAGCTTGGGCGTGGAGCGGCCGCTGAGCGGGGGGGACGAGCTGGCCAGGGACAGGGCCGTCAGCGAGGTGGGGATGGAGGCCCTCTTGCACAGCTGGGTGAGGTTCAGGCCCTCCATGCTGCCGCTCGTGACCCGCGTCTCCAGCTCCTCTGCGCGGAGCTCTGTGGACTCCTTCTCCTCCTGGATCATCCTGGGGGAGCAGTGGGGCTCAAGGCTCCTGGCTTCCCACCCTCCCAGGGACCCAGGACCTCTCTCCCGGGGAAATGCACCTTGGTGCTGTGCCTCAACCCCTCCATCTCCAGGAATGGCAGCAAGATCCATCAGGATCCATAAAAACCAGAGCTGAGACACCCCGATTCCTTTTAATATTCATGGAGGACTTCTTATAAAATAATGATTGTTTGAAATAATGACCCTGTGAGCCAGCACTGCTGCAGCTGAGGGACAGGGAGGCATGGCAGGAAGGACCAAGCCCTGTGGCTGGATGTCCTCGAGCCATTTCCCTCGTTGAAGACACACCAAGGCCCCAATTTTAGGCCCCCTGGCTGTTTGTTGTCCCCCTGGAGGCATTTCAGCACAAGGCAGTGGTGGGTTTTGGCCATGGTCATACCTGATCTCCTCGTTGATGGCATCCAGCTGCTCCTGAAGCATCATGGCCAATGTCTGGGCATCTGAGTGCCCACCAGGAGAGAGCACATCCATGGAGCTGAACAGCGTCTCGCGGTCGTCCTCATCCACATCGGAGATGTCGGGGTCGCTGTCGAAGGCATGAGGCCCCGTGGCCAGGACCCCACCTGCCTGGGCCTGCTCCCAGTCCTGGGGGAACAAGGGCCACTGTCCTACACAGCATTCCCATGTCTCCAAAAGCCAAACTGGTGACCTCCATGCAGGAATTCCATCTCAACGTGACCCCAACGGGAAACCCTTCCGATGTTCCCCCATCAATGCACCAGGGGAAGGAAACTGCCCCATGTCTCCAGATCTGACCCTAATCCCAGGATGCAGGGCAGGAGCAGACCCCAGCGCTGGGGTGCACAGGGGTTACCTTGGCTGGCTCCTCCCTCCGGGCACTGAATCGTCCCTTCTGTGCCCGGGGCAGCCCCGGGGCCGCTCCGAAGGGCTCGGCCGGGGCGTGGACCACAGCTCCCAGCGGGAAGCGCAGGTCGGTGGCACTGCCCATGTGGGACCTGGGAAGAAAGAGCCCTGTGGGGGACATTGCTCTGTGCAGGACACCCTCACCCTCAGGCTGCTCCCCTTGCAGCCCAGGCTGCTTGGGACAGAAGAAGAGCAGGAGGAGGAGGAGACCACTGTGAGATGCCCATCCCAGCAATGTTTGCCTGCTCGGCATGAAAGGATGCAAAACCAGGCTCTAGAAAAAGGTGCCCCATTCCCCCACACAGGACCTGGAAATGCACTCACAGAATCACTCACAGAACCATGGAACCACAGAATCTCCTGAGCTGGAAGGAACCCACAACAATCAAGTCCAACCCCTGGCCCTGCACAGACACCCCAACAATCCCACCCTGTGCATCCCGGAGAGCCTTGTCCAAACGCTCCTGGAGCTCTGGCAGCCTCGGGGCTGTGCCCATTCATTCCCTGGGGAGCCTGGGCAGTGCCCCAGCACCCTCTGGGGGAAGAACCTTTCCCTGATCTCCAGCCTGAGCCTGCCCTGACACAGCTCCAGCCCTTCCCTGGCTCCTGTCCCTGCTCACAGAGAGCAGAGATCGGAGCTGCCCCGTCTGAGGAATCTGCAGCCTCTGGTGAGCTCTGACCTCAGGAGACTCTGACTTTCCCAGACTGTTGGAAGTTCAGCCCTGGGCCCTCCCCTGCTGCTCCCTCCCCCTTCTCTGTGCACCCACCAGGGCATCCAGCCAGTTCTGCCCAAAACCCCCTGCACTGGGGGCTGCTGTGGAGCCAGAGCCGAACAGGCTCCTCCTGCCCTTCCCTCTACAGAGCATCTTGAATCTCTCAACACAACTTGTGTCTTCTCCATCCCCAGGTACCCAGCAGGAGCCACCCAGGGAGCTCTTCTCCTCTTGATGTTTATTCCAACATTTTCATGAGAAAATACCCTGATGTGGGTCAGGCTCTTCTCCCAGGCAGTGAGTGACAGGATGAGGGGAAATGGCCTCAAGGGGAGGTTCAGGTTGGATATTGAGAAAAATTTCTCAATGGAAAGGGTGGTCAGGCCTTGGCACAGCTGCCCAGGGCAGTGGTGGAGTTCCCATCCCTGGAAGTGTTCAAAAAATGGTAGACGTGGCGCTCTGTGGTGTGATTTAGAGGCAGTTCTGGTGTTTGGGTGAAGGTTGGACTCAGTGACCTTGGAGGACTTTTCCAACCTTAACGATTCTGTGATTTCAGTGAATAAAATCCCACTTGAAACACCTTCCAGGTGTGAGGCCATGAGCATTGTTGGGATCTCCCAGCAGGAACCAGCTGGGACTTCTTCACCCTCCTCCTCCCTGCCAGGGCTGGTGCTTGGGACCAGGACCTGGTGGGTCCCATAGCAGGCAGAGCAAGGCAGCAGCTGGACACGAGGACACTTTGAGCCACTCCTGGTGCTCATTCCATGTCTCCACTTTGCCTGGTTGTTCCTCTTGGCCCTGAAGACCCAACCACAGGGCTGAGCAAGGCACCTTCCCGGGGCACAGGGTGACTACTCCCCACACACAGTGCCATTGGAGACACGAGGTTTGTTTAGTTTAAGCTGAATTTAAGATTACAAAAGGCAGATCGTGGTTTTCCACCATGGTGGGCCTGTTTTGCAGTGCAGATATGGGTCTGGAGATAAAACCAGCACCACGAGCAGCACGGCTGGGCCAGCCTGGTGTGTCAGACAAAGGCACACCCCAAGTTCCAGGGATTTCAGAGCTGCTGACAAGCTGCTCCCCAGCTAAAACCAGATAAAAACACTTTAGACAAAAGTTGACGTTTCAGCTGGGGGATCATTCTGCAACTCAAGATTTCTGCTGATTTTTCCTCTGAGAAATATAAAAAATCACAAAATTGTCCATCTTGCTTTTATGGACCCAGGCAAAGAGGTCCCACACATGCTCCAGACTCTGCTCCAGCACTCAGCTCTCCTTCATCTTCACAGGCTCTTCCTCACCCTCCCCATTTCTTCCCTCCATGACAGACACGGGGTCTCCAGGCCTTCTCCTCTCTGCTGACAGATCCAAAGCTGGTTACACCAGCTTGTCCCCGTCTTTTCCAGCCTTGCTGGGAGGGGAATTTTCTTCACTGGTTGCTCCCATTGACCCCTTGCTGCCTTGAACCCACACTGGAAGTGCTCAGGGCAGGGTGTGGTGTCCCAGGTGGCTGCAGCAGCACAATGGGGTTGTTGTGCTGTCACCCTCCTTTTCCACCCGTTTTCCTGGAGCAGCTCTGGGTATCCTGATGGACTCACCTCTGCTCCTGGTGCCCTGGGCTGGGATGTCCCCATGTCCCAGCTGACTTTAAATGAAAGGGTGTGGGAGGACCATTGCACTGGGGAAAGAGGGGCTTCATTCTCCTTTGCCGGCAACAGCTCCAAAGCAATTCCTCCTTCTGCACCAGCCCATCCCCGGTGCTCCACAGGGGAAAAGTCCTTTGGTGAACATCCAGCTTTCAGAGCAAACTAAGTCCTAAGCCCCAATGCAGAAAAGAAATGATGCCCAGTGGTTTCTCACCCTTAGAAGAGCAAATCTGGGGCCATTCAGTTGGGCTGGGCTATTCTCAGAGTCTGTGTCCCACCCCAGGACAGATCCATGGTGGGACAGCATGGCTGGAGCTCACCCTGCTGTGAGGACCCTGCAGCCCAGCACTGAAGCCTGGGGGCAGGGGAAACAGCACTCCGGGGTCCCCAAAGCAAACTGCCCCCAAAGCTGGGGGTGCAGGGGTTTGCCCTGGCTCTTACCTGGTGTGCACACTCTCCACAAACGTCCCACTCCTGGTCTTGAGCTGATCCACCTCCAGCCTCAGCTTGTCGATCTCGTCGGACAAACGCCGCTGTTTGGGGGGACGAGACAGGCAGGGCTTGGGCTTGCTCTGGAGAGCTGCTGGGTTTGGGGTAACCCACATCCTTGGCTATTGCCACGTTTACATTCCCTTTACAGGTCCCCACCCCAGGTTTAAAGCATCTTGGCCACATCAGTAAAGAAACAGCTCATGCAGGCACAGGGAATGAGGGTGCTGGGGAGGGAGGGTCAGGACAGACAGACACAGGCGCTCAAGGAATGCTGCTTTGGGAGACGAAGGAAAACAGGTCCCACTTGGATGCTCTGGTTCTGCTCCAGACTGCACACGTGTGCTCCCTTGGCAAGGGACCGGCAGTGAGGGACCCCCCAGCCAAACTGGCCCTGTCCCCCCTGCTCCCAGCCCCATCCCCACGGGGAAGCTGTGCCTGCACACAGTGCTGGGAGATGCTGGGGGGAGGCTGCGGATGGACAGGGAGGGAGGGAGGGGAGAAGGGATCTCCTGGGCACAGCAGGACCCAGTCTGGGGGACAAACAGGCTGAGCCAGGCTGGGCAAAGCGCCAGCAGTGTCATGCGAGTCCCTGAGCCCTGCCCAGACCTGAGCAGCCACGGCTGGGAAGCACAAGGAACAAGCACACATCCTCCCCACAGGCAAGGGGAAAAGCAGCCCCCTGATCCCCCAAACCATGCAGGAGACACGGGGCACTTCCCCAAAGCTCCTGTTGCTCCACAAAGCCGCGTCCCTCAAGCTTTCCAGCAAGGCCACCAGGGGTTCATGCAGACCCTGCTGAGATGCTTTATCTGAGAGCAAGGTGTGAAGGCCTACGGGGCCTCTGCAGGCTGGGCATGGGGCACATCTCACCCCCGTCTGAGGAAGCCTCAGGGGCCAAGGGGACGTGGCTGCCTGAGTCCTCCCTCCACGGGTGAAGCCTCCCCAGCCTCACCACTGTCCCCAGGGGGCTCAGGGACGGATGAGCGTGACAGAAACTCGGAGATGGGACCCAACCATGCCTGGTAGGGAACTGACCCGGGGCTCTCTGGGGAGGGGGGTGGCAGCTTCTGTGCAGCTACTGCATGGGTGAGTGTGTGGCCTCCTGCTGCCATGTGCTCTGGGAACCCAGCTCCTCCCAAACTGGGGCATTTTAGGAGAAACAAGTGCCCCTAGCCAGGGGTTGGGAATGAGGCAGTGCCGCCACTGGGGCAGGCCCCTGAAGCTGCATTTACCTTGTCATGCTGGTGTTCCTCTATCTGCTTTTGGGTATTTTCCAGCTCTTGTAACAATGTATTCTTTAAGAAAAACCAACGAAAATAAAAGGGAACAAAAACAGGAAAGAAAAAGAGAGACCGTTTAGGAAAGGGCCGTGCGGCCTCCCAGGAATGGCCAGTGGGGAATCCCTGTGTGGTGAACACCTGGAAAAGGCTCCCTGGGCTACTCCTCACCTGCCTGGGCACAGGTCTCCTCTGCAAAGCTCCTGCCTCTCAAGCAGGGTGGCCACAGCTCAACTCCTGCCCCGCTCTGGGGCCGGGCATGGCCGTGGAGGGCGATGAGGGATTTGATGGACAGGGCTTGAAGATTAGGAAATATGTCCGAGAGGAGAACAACTCCTCGAGCAGCTGGATCAAGGGGAAAAATACCCCTTATATCTAAGCTAGGGAGTGGGCAGGAGGGAAGGGAGTTGTGCTTATAGAATCACAGAACCATGGGATGGTTAACATTGGAAAATCCCTCTAAGACTGAGCCCAACCATTCCCCCCAGCACTGCTGTGTTCCCAGCTAAACCGTGACCCCAAGTGTCACATCCATGTTTTTGGAACACTTCCAGGGATGGTGACTCCAGCACTGTCCTGGCCAGTCTATTCTAATGCTATAAGTCTTTCCTTGAAAATTTTTTTCCTAATATCTAATCTAAACCTCCCCTGGAGAGTTTGTAACTGCCTGAACTAGTGCTCATTTTTGGGAAGTGCTGGCAGCCAAACAGGATCATTTTTGTGCATGAAAGAGCTGGAGAAATTCCAGGGTGGGCCAGCACTGGCACAAGACTGGGGAGCAGGCAAGGCCTTTCACAAGGTGTCACCACTCTGATCCCTGTTGCTTGCTGGGGTGGGATTTGGACTCATCCCCGCAGGCTGGGTCCTGCTCCTTATCTGCTCAACGACTGAACACGCTGGCACAGCCACATTTGGCTGGGGACAGGAGGAGCAGAGCAGCGGGGGGATGCACCTGTGCTGAGGGCAGGAGCCCCGGGAGAGCTGAATCACCAAGGCCTGACCTCCCACTGGCACTGCGGGTGGATCCTTGCCCTGCTGCTCCCAGTTAATTCCATTCACAGCGAGGCAGCCACAGCTCCAGCCGGCTCCTCCAAGGAAACCCAGCTCCCCAGGAGTTGGGTGGGAGCTGCTCATGGGCACTGCCCTGGCCTGGAGAAGGGAAATCAGTCTGGACCTGGGGGCAGGAAGGTTTTAAGGCAGCATGTGGAGGGATGGGCACTGGGACAGGATGAATACTGCATTTTTTCCTGCAAAATGCAGTCAGGATTTGATCCAACAGCCGGGCACAGGTGGCATTGGGGCTGCACCCCAGGGCAGAGACACAGAGAGGGGAGGGAATGGAGCAGGACAAATCCTGCTGCTGCGGGAGGTGGTGGGGAGGGGGTCTCTCCGGGCGAGGTGACCGGAGCAGTTCCCTGTGCTCCACCAGCCCCAGCACAGCCGTGTCCTGCATGTGACCATTTCTCCAGCCCTGCACAGCCACTTCCAGCCCTGGGCCATGGCTGGATGAGGCACAGAGGGGCTGCAGACCCCTCAACCCCCAGAGGACCCCTGCCCCAGGCACTACCTTCTCCTCCAAGGCTGCCATCCTCTCCTTGAGGTGCAGCTGCAGCCGCTCGTTGGACTCGCTCAGCAGCCGATCCACGGTGTCTGAGAGCCGCTTGTTGTGCTCCTCGTTCATCTTCTCCCGCTGGCGGGCCTGGGACGGACACAGTGACACCCGTGTCACATCCAGAGGGGCTCAGTGCCCTCCTGTGCCTGCTGTGCTGTCAGAGCTGGCCCACCAGGCCCAGCTTCTGGGGACAAATCCACCTCTTACAGCACTGGTCGGACCCTCTGTGGTGGCTCTGCTGCCCTCTGCCACCTCCCAGCCAGGGATGAACAGGACGGGACAGGATTTAGGGAGATCACGCCTGCCTGCCCCTCAAGAAAGCTTCTCCTGTGTATCTGCCAGGAATATCCACACTGGGGGCATTTTCCAGACCCCAATGGACACCGAATCTCTGGATTTTCAAATATCTGTCCTAGGGCAAAACCTCTGGGGGCTTCCCCAAGGGCACTTCTGTAACGTCACCTGGGTGACCTGAGGAATGGGCATCGCAAGCTCCTGCATGGACAGCCCAGTCCCTGGCTGAAGAAGCACAGAAGGCTGTGCAGCCCAGGGCACAGCAGCTCAGCTTCCCAGCCCTTTTCATCCTGCTGATCCAGGCTCGGGGGAAGAGCTGCTGGAGCCTCCCCTTCCACGCTGCGTTTGGAGTCCCAGCTTGCCCCAGGGGGTGATGCTGGGAGAGGAGTGGGTGTGGAACATTAACAGCAAGTCTTGGATACCTGGGAGAGGGGAAATCACAGCAGAGTGCCATGAGCTCCTGTGTGGCTCAATTTTAAGTGATCCTGGGTGGGAAAGGATTAACCAGGCTGCTCTCCCATCCTGCTCCTGAACAGCAATCCAGGTGTGCCCAGGTGTGCCCAGGTACCCAGGCAAGGATCAGGACTCACCCTGGCCAGCTCCTGGTTCTTCTCCTCCAGCTGAGTCTCCAGCTGCCGGAGATGCTCCTCGATGCTCCCATGCCTCTCTTCTGCCTGGGAAAAGCAGAGCAGCCTTCTTGGATGATGCCCCCAAAGCCATGAGGGCCCTGCTGCATCCCTGTGTCCATCTCTGCATCTGAGCCCTTCCTGGGATGCAGGGCTCTCTTCCACTGCCTGCATCCCTGCCAGGGCTCCCTGTGAGCCCCAACCAGCCCTGCTGGCACGGTGACAGGAGCTGGAGGTGCTCTGTGAGGGACTAAACACCATTCCAGAACCCAGGAAGGGCAGGGATGGCCACATCCATCCCTCCCCCCAGGCCTGCACCCTCCTACATCCAGCCTGGTGCTTCCTTTTTCTCCTCATCCTGGAGCGGTCTCACACAAGCCAAAGGGCATCCACACTGACAGAGCCATCCCTGCCTTGGAGAAAGGGGCCGAGGGAAGGGAGCAAACCCCACGTGTGCAGGACACAGCGAGAGCTTTAAAGGCCTTGTCCCTGCAGCAGTGGGGATGGCAGGGGACAGAGAGGCCACAGCTGGGAAGGAGACTGGGATGCCTTGTGCTGCCAGGGGCTCCATCGCTGCAGGGGGAGGCCAGACCCAGCTCCTCCTCCACTCCCATCCCTGCCCTCCTTCTCCAATCCCTTCCCTCCCCTCCCCTCCACTCTCTGAAGTCCCCTCCGGCCCGGGTCCCAGCCCTGCCACTTGCCTTGGTGAGCGCAGCAATGCGCTGGGCCAGCTCTGCCTCCACCTCGGGCAGCGTCTCCGCCTTTCTCATCGTCTGCTGCAGCTTCTGCTCCGCCAGCTCCAGCAGCTCCTGCAGGTGCCGGGCCTTCTCCTCGCACTGCGGGACAGCACGGTGGGTGCCCGGCACGGCCCACCCCCAGCACCCCCTTCTGCCCCCAGCTCCCGGGGCAGGGGGGCACTTTGGGCCCAGTTTGGGTACCTGGCGGTGCAGGGACTCCTTGTTGGCCAACTCATTCTCTAGTTTGTCATTGAGGTCATGGATGGAGGTGGCCTCTCGCTGGGCTGCCAGGTACCGTTTCTCCAGCGTGGTGATCCTCTCCTCCATGTCCTCCTTCTGCGCCAGGGCCTGCGGGAGCGATGGGGCTGTCACATCCTGCTCTGTGACAGCATTCTGGGGACAGCAGGGCCACCCAGCTCCTTCAAGCCTGGGACACCCCGAGTCCAAGGGCTGTGAAACCCCCCCCTGACATGGGGATGAGGGACAGCAGAATGGGACAGTGACAAAGGGAGAGTCAAACAATCACAGGAAAACCTAGAGAGGGCACAGGTCACTGCCCCAGGTGTGCAGCACACCTGAGAGCCTGTCTGTAACCTCAGGGAAGTCCTGCTGGTGCACTTGGGGACAACTTCCCAAAGGCAGTGGCCTCTTCTGGGAACACCCTGCACACAATGGGAGTTCCAATCCCTTCCCAGCCCAGTGCAAGCTGCTGTGAGGTCCTGCCCCAGGCCGGGCAGCGCAGGGGGACAGGGACTCACCTCTCGGAGGTCCCTCTGGTACTTGCTGCTCATCTCCTCAGATTTGATCAGATCCTTCCTGGCGGTGCCCAGATCTTCCTCCAGCTCGGCCACACTGGCAGCCAAGGCAGAGATTCGCTCCTTGGCCTGGACCACTTCAAAATTCTGCTTCTCCAGGAGCTCCTGCAGCTCCACCACCCGCCCGGCCTCGTCATCTGGGTGCACGGAGCCATTGGAGAGACGCTGCAGGGCACCAGAGAGGGAGGAGGATGTTGGGATGCTCCAAAGCTCCCGGGTTGTGGCATTGCCTGCAGCCACTCAAAGTGGGAATGTGGCCCTGCAGGGACTCGGTGAGGGGGTGGAAGTGGAGACAGGGGCCTCTGGGACCTCCATCAACAGCCTCCACAAGGCAGGGATGGGGCTTCTTGCAGGGATGATGGAATAGGGATGGCTGAGGGCTTCCCAGAGCATCTGGTGGAAGGTGTCTCTGCCCATGGTGGGGCTTGGAACAAAATGGCCTTTCAGGTCTCTTCCCATAAAAACCATCCTTGATCTCTGGGAAGCACAACTCCTTGGAGCACCCGAGCACGAATTCCCCCCGCTCAGAAATGGCCTCTATCCACCAGGAAGGGCACTTCCCATGGGGCTGGACCCAGGGGAGAGGGAAAAAGGTTTTCAGCACCCTGGAGCCAGCAACAGGGAGGTGGGAGAAATGACAGCCTCACTGAGCACGGCCAGAGCAGGGTTTGCAGGGCTCTCACCTTCCAGGGAAGCTTCGGTGCTGGTTCCTTGGGCTCCCTCTCATCGCGCTCGCCCACGGCGGGCTCCCGGGCCGAGCCTTGCTGCAGGGCTGCCACCTGCACGGGAACAGGGACTCAGCAGTGGGACACAGCAGGAGACACCCGGGCCAGCCACAGCTGAGCCCAGTCCTGCTGCAGCCAGGGCTGCACCCGCTTCCTGCCACAGTCCTGCTTGTGCTGGGGGCAGCGGAGGGAGCGGGTGAGGAACAGCCCTGGGCTGGCACTGCTGGGGTCACACCTGGAATCCTGGGGGCAGCTCTGGGCCCCTCAATTCAGGAAGGACACGGAGGGGCTGGAACGTGTCCCGGGAACAGAGCTGGGGAAGGGCCTGGAGCCCCAGGAGCAGCTGAGGGAGCTGGGGGTGCTCAGCCTGGAGAAAAGGGGGCTCAGGGGGGACCTTGTGGCTCTGCACAACTCCCTGACAGGAGGGGGCAGCCGGGGGGGTCGGGCTCTGCTCCCAGGGAACAGGGACAGGAAGAGAGGGAACAGCCTCAGGCTGTGCCAGGGGAGGGTCAGGTTGGACATCAGGAAAAAATTTTTCCCTGAAAGGATGGTCAGGCCCTGGCCCAACCGCCCAGGGCAGGGCTGGAATCACCATCCCTGGAATTGTTCCAAAAACAAGTAGATGTGGAACTTCACAATGTTGTTCAGTGGGCATGAGGGTGTTTGGCCAAAGGTTGGGGGCTTTTCCAGCCTTAATGATTCCATGATTCTAAGAGAAAGGAAGTCAGAGATGCTGGGAAGGATCAGCACTGAGGGAGGTTTTCCTGGTGAGCCCTGGATCCCAGGGCTCCCTCCGAGCTCATTTCACTGGTTTACAGTCAGATTCCGAACCTGGTGCAGCAGGAGCAGGGGATAAACACTGGCACCGTGTCCTGCTCTGATAGGGGAGGATGGGGAATGGTCCCTGCAAGGAGAAGGGCATGGGAGCCTGGAAAATACCATGAGACTTATCCTGGGAACTGGGAAGAGGAGCAAAATTTGGCCGGCAGAGGCTGTAGGAATGGCTCTTTCCTTTTGGGAGTAGTGGCTGGGCACAAACTCCAGGAAGGAAAAGAGTCCATGTCTCTTGAAGAACACTTATCCCTGGAAGTGTCCAAGGCCAGGTTGGACAGAGCTTGGGGCAACCTGGGCTGGTGGAAGGTGTCCCTGCCCACGGCAGAGGGTGGAGTGAGATGAGCTTTAAGGTCCCTTCCCACCCAAACCAGTCCGGGACTCTGGGATTCTGAGGTGACCATGGCTGGAGGTTGGGGACAGCGAAGTCCCAGCCCCAGGACTCCAGCAGGGAAGGAGATGGGGGATGCAAAATGAGGTGCTTGAAGCAGTGCAGTTTGGGTCTCTGCCAAATCAGGGCAAATCCCAAGTGACCCTCGGCCCCCTGGAATGATTCAGATTGTTTTTGTCAGTGACATGAACTCCAAACAGCAAACAACAGGGAAATGTCACCTGTGAGACAAAAGGTTCTCAGAATCTTTACAAAGTTTCCTTAAATACAGACAAACCTTCAAGCAAACAGCAGTTTTAGAACAAAAGCCTTACATCAAACCCGACCGAACGCAAATTCCACACGAATTCCCAAAGGTAATGGGGAGCATTCCCAGCCCAGCGGGTTCCCTCACCTGCCGATGGGCATCCACGAGCTGCTCCTCCAAGGTGGCCACTCGCTCCAAGGCTGCTCGCAGGCGTTCCCTCACCTGTGGGGGAGTGAAACAACAGGAAAGGCTGTTATTTATCCGGGATGAGGGTGTCCAGGATTTAGGAACGCTCCCAGGCCTGTTTGTTGGGCTGACAGCTGGGCTCAGGGGGATTCACAGGTTCAGGATCATTCAGCCCATCACAGCGGGGAGTGAAATTGTGTTGGAAACAACAGCCTGGGCCAATTCTTGGAGATCTATTGCCAGGATAGCCTGGAGAGGTCTCCTAGCGGGGGAAGGAGATGCTTGAGGCGAATGAATGAAGAGGAACAGCAAAGACTGGCCCAGGGTGCCAAATGCCACCACCCTGAGAGTGACCTGGGGGAGTTCCCTGTCCTTACAGCTTCAAACCCAGAGCATCCACTGGGCAGCCCCAGCAGCTCCCCAATGCAGCTTTGGGATATCCAAGACTTTCCTGCTGAGGCCCCCATGTCACCTTAACAACAGAAAGGCAGGGAGTGGAGGGTTTGGAGAAGGAGCTCTTAGCAGGAGAGGTCCCAGCAGCTTTCCCACCTTTTCATCCAGCGCCTTGTGATGCTCAAAGAGTGACTTGAGTGCCTTGAGCACCTCGACCTCACTGGACACCCCGGATGGCGACTGGGCCTGGCGCTTGACCACGGTCATCCTGAGGGAGCGCTCATGCCGGGACACCAGGCACTCCAGGTGCTCCAGCAGGAGCTGCAGGGGGACGAGAGAGGGGCTGTCACTGCCAGGATGGGCCAGCAGCCGCCGGTGTCCCACAGTCCCAGGACTGAGGGCCTCCCAGCAGGGTCTGAGGCTTACCCGGGTGTTGTTGCGCTCGGCTTTCAGCTCCGAGATCTCCTCCTCCCTCTCCAGGAGCTGCTCCCGGCAGGCGCTGAGCTCCCGCGTCAGCGTCGCAAACTCCTGCGGAGAGCAGGGCGGGCGTGAGCGCCGACAGCAGCCGGCATGGAGCCAGCATTCCAGCCCCACTGCCGGCCCTCCAGCACAGCACTTCACACCCAAACCCCACCAGGGAGACGCGGTAACACCGAGGGGAATGTGGAGAAACTGGTGGAGAGGCACAGCCAGGCCAGGAGGGGATTTATTCCTGGCTTCTCTCATGCTTTGGACAAGGAGAACACAGCATCTCAAGATTTATCCCACTTGGTTTGATGTCCCGTGACACAAGAAACTGCTCTACAGCTGCAGAGGTGCTCGATGGCATTTAAAGCATCCCAGTCAAGGCCACCAGCATGTTTCCATTCCCACTGTCCCCCCGATGCAGCTCCCACCTTGGAGCATCCCATCAGGCTAAAACTCACCACAAAGCCACAGCCGGCCAGGATGAGTCCCCTAGCCCTCAGCCAGCCTCTGCCATGACCTCAGGACCTGGAATAATCCAAAACTTCCTTCCAAGAGAAAGAGGTTGCTGCCCCAGTCCAGCATGTGGAGCCCCAGTGAGCTGCCTATGGGGCACCCCAAGGTCCCGAATCCCAGCTGAGAGGGATGGGGCACAGCAGGAGATGTGCCAGGTGCCACCAGCTCTTGCTGCTGCCACCGCTCCCTCCAGGGATGTGGCAGCCAGCAAGGAAGAGCCATGCCCAGAGCAATGCCAAAGGAATGCTACACACCCAGCACATCCCTAGGGACAGGATGAAAACCACGATTACATTTAGGCTGTGTCAGAGGGGAAGGGAAACTCGCTTTGAAGTCCCTCGGATGCAGGAGGGTTCACTTTCCCTTAGAAAATGAAACCCAGGTACCTGGGTGAGCCCAGGAGCCCCTCCCATTGCTCCCAGTTGCTCTTCAGTGGTGCCAGGCCCAAGCAAGGTTCTGCAGTTGGGATTTCTTAGGGTGAGAAATGCAAATGTGGGAACGCACCATGAATTCACACCAGGTTCAGTGTTGTGGGGAAGAATTTTAAAAGGCAAAGGATTTCAGAAGAAGCTGAGAAGGATTTGATGGCGCATTAACAAACCAAATTTCAAGAGGGGGCTGAGAGCTGTTTTACAGCATGAAATTCTTTTTCACTTTAATTTTCAGGTTTAGCAAATAAAACCCCTTCAAACCGAGCAAAGCATTGAGGCTTAGGCTGAACCAAATGCTCTGCTCAGCTCCAAGTGAAACCTCCTGCAACAGCTGAAGCTCCGAGAAATCCAGAGCTTTTTCATCCGTCTGCCCCAGCCAGGTTTTCCCTCTCCCTTCCCACATCAAACCTATCTCACTGGTGGGGTTTGTAGCCTGGCATTGGTGGGGACCGTGGCGGCACTGGTGCAGTTGAGACCCCACAGTGGGACAGAGCCAAGCAGGTCTCAGTGAGTGGGAAGGGAAAGAGTCACTGTCCCCATAAACAGCTGCTCTCCTGCCTGTCACCTGCCTCAGGCTGCTGCCACCCCACAGCCCTGCTCCACACCCTGCTCCACATCCCTGTTCCACATCCCTGCTCCACAACCCTGCTCTGGCATTGCCCCAGGGCCTGAGGTCCCCAGTTCCTTCCTAGACCCACTTCTGCCCCATCCATTCCCAAGAGACCACTCCAGCCCTGCAGTTATCCCTCTTCCCATCCCTTCTTAGGGACCACTCCAATCTGGGATCACCCCTGTCCCCATCCCTTCCCCAGGGATCCCTCCAGCCCTGGGACCACCCTTCTCCCCCGAGTTTTTCTCCAAATCTGTCACAACACCCCAAACCTCGTCACCAACCTCTGCCATGCCCCATCCCACATTCGCTCTGGGACCATCCCACAGCCCCCAGAGCACAGGGAACCCTCGGCAGATCCAGCTCCACTGGGGCCTCGCCGTGCCGGCCCAGCCCTTCCCGGAGCCGGGCTCTCCCTGGCGCTGGGATCGTGCTGGGATCGGGCTGAGATCGGACTGGGATCGCGCTGAGATCGGACTGGGATCGCGCTGGGATCACGCTGGGATCGTGCTGGGATCGCGCTGGGATCGCGCTGGGATTGGGCTGAGATCGGACTGGGATCGCGCTGGGANCTGGGATCACGCTGGGATCGGGCTGGGATCACGCTGGGATCGGGCTGGGATCGGGCTGGGATCACGCTGGGATCGGGCTGGGATCGGGCTGGGATCGGGCTGGGATCGGGCTCGGCGCACACACGTGTGCATTCCGCGGGTTATGCAAGCGCTGCCAGCAGCTCCCGAGCATCCCTGCGGATTAGAGCCGGGCTGGGAATGCCGGCGAGCAGAGAGCAGCAGGGAGATGTGCCAGAGAGGTGCCCGTGCATCGCCTCAGATTTAGGGATCTGTCACTCCCCCAATCCCTCAATACGCCAAGAGACAGGCGGCAGGGCTCCAGGAGCTCGGGAAAAGCATCCTGGCAGCCGGGATGGCCCCGGGAATGTCTTCCAGCAGCCCGAGCTGAAAATGTAGGGGACGCATCGGCTCTGGGCTCTTCCAGCACCAGGGCAGGACCCTGCGGATCCAAAGCCTCTGGATCTGCAGAGGTGGAAACCTCTGGCTCTGCCCCATGGCTGGCAGGGGACATGGATGTGGAAATGGATGTTCTTCCCACTGGAGTGAACAGGGCAGGGCAGCGTGGGATGGGTGGGACAGGGCATTGGAGGCAGCGAGAGGACAGGGATGGCCAGTGTTGGGGACAGGGATGGCCAGTGCTGGGGACAGTGACCGCCCGCACTCAGCCTCCTCTCCCCGCATTCCCCCTGGGGTGGCCAGGCTGTACAGATGCTCCCGCAATCAGGATTTCATCCTGAAAGAGGGGATTAAAAGGGAGCAAATCCTCTGGAGGGAGAGGCAGCCCCTGCTGCGGCCAGCCCGGCGCACACGCGGTCAGCGGGTCACAGCCAGGGGTGGGCACAGCACGGAGCTCCTGCCAGCCCTTCCCCAGGGTGCTCCTCTCCGAGCCCTCCATCCCGACAGGAATGCCGGCTGCATCCCGTGCTCCATGCCCCACAGCCTGCGCCAGGCCCGCAGCATCCCACGGCAAACCAAAGAGCCCTCGATAACTGTCCCCCCTCGGGGAAAGGCTGCAGAAATGAACATTTACATCAAAAATAGCAACAGCCCTGCGGCGAGCCAGGCCAGCAGCGAGGTCAGCCGAGTACGCAGGGCCTGAGTTTGATGCCTTGGGAATAAAAAACGGGAATAAAACACTGCAGTATCCGCCTGTAGCCACCTCCCTCAGCCCCGGCTGTGCCAGATGCCAGCACTGCCACCTTGCTCTGGGTCACTGGTGGGCACCAGGCGAGTTGGGGACCATGACAAGCTGTCCCCAGCTCCTGGCTGCAGTGTCACACCATGGAGTGCAGCCTCCACCCCCATCCACACATGTGCCATGGCCATCCCAGCAAAGTGGAGATAAAGAGGATCCAGATGACTTTCCTCTGCCCTGGCCATGGCCAGGAGTCTCCCAGGCGAAGCAGAGGCGCCAGCCCAGCTCTGATAAGATGTGGGACTAAGCAGGGACACCTATAAACAGATTAGAAAGTGAAGGAGAGGTGCCTGATCTCCAATCAAAGAGTGGACAATGAGACAGCCTGGGAGTCCCTGGGAGCCCGGCAGGAAGCCCAGCAGTCTGGGAAGGGACCAGTTTGGATTAAAACCAAACCTCCACCGTGTGCCTGACTGGGCTCGGCCCCAAGTCCTGGGGTGAGAAGGAGCAGGATGGAGGGAAGGAGCAGGATGGAGGGAAGGAGCAGGATGGAGGGAAGGAGCAGGATGGAGGGATGGAGCAGGATGGAGGAATGGAGCAGGATGGAGGGAAGGAGCAGGATGGAGGGATGGAGCAGGATGGAAAGATTCTGTTTACACTGTTGGAGCAGGGAGGGAGACCCAGAGCACCACACAAGGTATTGAAGTGGGATGTTGTGGGTTGGGACTCGGATCTTCAGTCAGCACCAGGTGTGTTGGGGGTTTGGGGTTTTCCTCCTTGCCTGCATCAGGGGGGAAGGCACAGGGAAGAGCTGCAGGGAGGCCACGAACCAGCAGCATGCAAATGGCTGGAAAAGCAAGGAGAGGTTTTAGGAAGCTCAGGGGGAGAAGGCTCCAGGGCCTGTAGCGTGGAAAAGCTGAAATGCCAAAGTCCTCAGCCCAGGGCCCCCTCGTGTCTCTCCCGGTGCCGCCCGCAGCACGGACAGGGATGCGGCGGGACCACACCACAGCCAGCAGAGTTCCCTGTTTGTGGCAGGAGCGTGGCTGCTGCTCCAACGCACCCGAGCCTGGGGACAAACCGGCTCCAGCTGTAGGATTAACGGCATTTTAAAGCCCCTAATTGGAGTGATTGCTCCCGACGGGAGCGGCGGGGCATGTGTGGGAAGGATGCCCGTGCTGGGAAATCAGCGCTGCTGACTCGGCACGCGAGGGACAGAGCCCCATCCATCGTCTGCCCGCGCTGGTGGCCCTGTCACCCCACTTCTCCTGGTGTCCCAGGAGTGGAGCAGAATGAGGAGAAAGCCCCAAGTCAGAGACGAGGGGATAAACACAACCCCAGCAGTTGTAGCATGGGATTACACAGATTAAATCCTGCGGGTAAACCCAGGGCTTCGGCCATCACCCACCCCCAGCGCTGGGCACTGGCACCTCCCAGACCTCCTGGATACAACACGGGGGCTCTGCGAGACCATCCACGGGGAATCGGTGTCCCCCCTTCATCAGGATGTGTATTTCCACCTGGGATTGCTCAGGGAGGAGCACCGTGCAGCCAGGTGAGCAGGAATCCAACACCTCGGCGTCCCAGTCTCGTGGAACCACAATCAGCTTCAATGGTTCCACACAGCTTCCAGATCCCTCCATCCTTCCCCAAAATCTGGAGATGCTTTAAGGGTCTTACCCAGTGGGTGTTTTCCCCCACCCGGGGCTGCTGAGGTTCCCATTTAGCTGCTGGTCTTTGCAAGTCAGCTCGAGATATACTTTGAAGTTAAATGGGATTGTTTGATGTCAGGACCCTCCCCCGCTCCTGGGGGACTTCCAGGGAGTTTGGGGACTCTTAGGGGGTCTGCTCCCCCCAAAAAGGCCAGATCTCAGCTCTCCAGGCAGCCCCAAGAGGCAGTGAAGGCACAGCAGAGCTTCATGGAAGGAGGAACTGCGGGAGGTTTCCGTGGCCATTGGCAGCCTGCAGCCCTCACCCCCAGCCCTGTGAAATCTGGGAGCCTGTTCTCCCCCTGACACAGCTGGGGACAGGGACTCCTGCCAAACCCCCAAGCCATGGCAGGACAGGGAGGAGCTCCATCCCACACAGGACCCTGCACTGGGAACACACCTGGATACACTCGGAGCCCTGAGTGTCACAGCCCCTGGTGCCACCTGCACCCAGGAGAAACTGAGCCGGGGGGTCGGGCAGGAGGGAGCTGGGAGCAAAGCCAGGGCCCTGGGGGGCTGCTGAGAGCACCCAGGGCACTCTCAGGGCTTGGTCCTCGGCCACGAATTCCCTGGAGAACAGGGAGGGCAGGGGGGCTGGAGCTGGAGCTTTCAGCGCGATTAAGTCTCATTCAGCACTCCCACATGAATAAATAAATCATGTAAGAAGCATTAAGGCAGCTTAGTCTCCCCGGGAAATCGCCCTGGAGTTCTGCCTTTTGGGGGCTGAGGGATGCCCCCGTGGGCTGGGGGTGGGGATGGCTCAGCCATGCACCACAGGCAAGGGGGAGTGGGAGCTACAGGCAGGAGCATCCCTGGAGCATCCCTGCCAAGGGGTTTGCCCTGGACAGGCACATCCCCTGCCTGGATCCACACCAGACGCACATTCCCAGCCTGTCCCTTTGGATCCCATCCCAACACATCAGCATCCAGCTGCCGCTGTGCCCTGAGAGGGTGCAGAGTGCCACGTCCCCGGCTGCCATCCACCCCAGCCTCGCCAGGCAGTGCATCCCCCAGCCTGGCTGCACCCAGGGGACACTACTGATGAGCCTGGGTGCCCAACCCTGCCCTCACAGAAGGGGCTCTCCCACCAATCCAGCTTACACCCCATCCCAGTGGGGTCTGAGACATTGCAGGAAGCTCGTGGGCTAAAGAGCTCACAGAGAAGGAGGAAGAAGATGGGACAGACCCATGGAGTGCCCCCACACAGGGCCCTGGGGAGAGGCCCGCGCATCCCGGCCCCACTTACCTGGTACATGCACATGCTGGGATTAATCCCATTGGGCAGGTGAGCGCCTTTGGATTTGCTTCCCGTGTTCATGCCGAGCCCTCATGTCCAAGGGCGAGCACGGGGGGCACCGGCGGCCACCGTGCCCGGGCGCAGAGCTCCTTGCCCGCCAGGGACCGCAGGAGGCAGCGGGAGCTCCGGGGAATTCCCCATGGGATCCCCCCGCTCACATCCCAGGGCCGGAGGCGGCCCCGGCCGGGCACCCGGTGGGTCGCGGGCACGGCGCTGCCAGCGGGTCCCTGCGTGCTGACCCAGATTGCTCCGAGCACACCCCGAGGCTCCGAGGGTCCGTCCCCGGAGTGGGAGCGGAGGCTAAATCCGCGCATCCCTTAATCCGGGAGGCTGCGGCGGGGCGGGCAGAGCGTCAGGGTGACCTGGCTTGCTCTCTCCGGAGCGGGGAGCAGCGGGACCGAGCCCCCAGTGCAGGGGTGGTGGTGGGACTGGATGCACCCAACACCCGGCTACGTCTCAGCACCTCTCTCAGGAAGGAAGAAACTCATCCGTAGGGACCCCAGGAGCACTGTTGGGTGTTTTGCTCTCAGCAGCTTGGGCAGAGGCAGGACCAGCCCAGCTCTGTGTATGGAGCAGCTCTTCCCAAGCTGCTTTCCTCCATCCAGAGAAGGCAGGGATGCAGAGAGCTGGCCAGCCAACAGCCCAGCTTCTGTCCTAACTTGTGCCACCAGTTTTGACCCATTTCCCTTCTCTCCAAGGTGCTCCAAACCCCAACAGCCAGGCAAGGAGGATCTCAGGTGTCAGCACTGCAGAGTCAGAACAGATACAAACATCCGAAGCCTCCTGCTTCCCCTGACTGTTGGGCTCCTCCACAATGGAGTGGAGCAACACTCCCCCAAAATCCCTGTTCCCCCAAGTCTGAGCCCTGGGACACTGTGCTGTCCCACAAGACCCCACAGGGATGGTGGGCAGCTCAGACTCATCCTGCACAGCCCTGTGACACTGGGCTCATCCACCTCATCCTCTTCTGGCCTGAACATCTTTGTGGAGATCAAGCCCAGGCCTCTGGAGTACCTGGAGGTGGTCCTGCAGGAGGAACCAGGAGCAGAGCACCAGCAGAAGGCCCAAGGCAAGCCCTGATTCCCCAAGCCCTGGGTTGCTCACTGAGCACAGACCTCTGGCAGCCTCGCTGTCCTCTGCCCCTCTGCTCCCTGAATGTCCCAGTCCCCACCCTGCCCCAGCTCTGCCTCCCGTGTCCCCTCTCAGGACCAAGACTGAGACACAGAAGTCCCACTGCCCCACTGGGGAATGGGGCTGATGGAAAGGAGCCCTCCTGGTGAGGGAAGGGGCAGGAGCAGGGGGGCTGCTCTGCACAGCGGGGAGGAGAGTGATGGAGGGTGAATGGTTGATGGTGAATGGTTACTGGTTACTGGTTACTGGTGAATGGTTACTGGTTACTGGTTACTGTCCCCATCTGAAGTGCCAACGTGGGCTCAGCACTTCCTGACATCCCAAGGAGTTGACTGGAGGCTGCAAGCCAGATCTGCTGCCCGAGATGTGCTGTCTGCTCCCCAGCTGCTGACCCCAATGGCCTGACTGTCCCCATGGGGAGCGAAGGCCCTGCACCTGCCTTGCCATCACCCTGGGGTGTCCCTGGGAAGGTTTTGCCCCTTCTCCAAATCCATTCCCCTGTGCACGGGGGGGATTGCACTCCCACCCCTCCTCACAGACCAGCGAGGGTACAGAGGAGAAGGGGAGCTGTCCGAGCTGGTTGCGGCTTGGCCTGAGAGAACTGACAGGATTTACCAGTGACATGAGGAGCAACCCACGCGGCAGCGTCACCGCTGTCCCACCGAGCCAACCCTCGCAGAGCCCTGAGCTAAACCCCACATCCAACGCCCCTCGTGTGCCCCAGGGCAGGCTCTGCTCACGCCAGGGGCAGGTCCTCACCTGTGGGAGCGCCGAGTTCAGCTGCCTCTGGAGCTGGTCCCGCTCCCGGAGCGTCTCCTGCAGGCGGCTCTGGGTGACAGCGAGCGTCTCGCGCGTCTCCCGCAGCGTGTCCAGCAGCTTGTCCCTCTCGTCCAGCATGTTCACCATCAGCTGCTCGAAGTCAGCGTCCGCCTCCGAGCCCTGGGGGGGGCCCAGCGGGTCCCCCTCGCTGATGGTGGGCATCACCTCGCACATCATGGCTGGGCTGGCTGGGGGAGGGTCCCGACGGGGCTGGGGGTGTGCTGAGCACAGGTCACATCACTGCAGGCTCCCGGGGGCCAGGGGAGCCAGCACAGGAGGGGACAGTGGGGTGCTCAAGGAGAGGGACTCCCCATCCCTTCCTCCTGGGTGCTAAGCAGCAGCTGGCATCTCTCCAGCAGGGTGCAGGGATGTCCTGGGCACCAACAAGGTCCTCACAGTCACCAGTGCCCCGCTCGCTGCTCGTCACTGCCGGCCCCCGGCTGTCACCTCTCCGGGGTCCCAGGTGTCACCTCTCCGGGGTCCCAGGTGTCACCTCTCCGGGGTCCTGTGTGTCACCTCTCCGGGGTCCCAGGTGTCGCCTCTCCGGGGTCCCGTGTGTCACCTCTCTGGGGTCCCGGGTGTCACCTCCCTGATGCCTTTCGGAGGGGCTGCAGCATCCGTGACCCACAGGGTGTTCAGAGGGGGACAAAACGACCCTTGAGGATTTGTCCCAGTGGAGAGCCCAAGGCGAGAGCAGCACAGGGAGGGTCCAGGGAATGTCTGGGCTGCCTGGGCATGCTGAGGGAGGCCCTGGTGAGGGTGGGCTGTTGTCCCCAAAGCTGGATGAGGTGTCACTGCCAATGTGGAAACGTGTCTCCGTTGGGCATCACAGTTCTTCAAACACCCAGCAGTGACCTACGGAAGAGGGGACAGAGATCAGATCCCTCCTGCTGCCCCCAAAACGCCCAGGGACCTGCCCAGCCCCCTCTGCTCCCCATCAAACCCTCAAGAGCTGCAGCAGGCGGGCTCAGCACCCACAGGAATGGGCTGTGCCAGGTTGTACCTCCTGCTCCCACCACACCAAATCCAGGACGGTCCCAAGCCGCAGGGAAGAGCAACCCTGGCACCCAAAATCCTGCAACTGTCTTTGGCATGCACACATCCTGGGCCAGGATCCCATCCCCTCTGTGGAACTCCCGGCTGCCCAGGGCCCCTGCGGCCCCAGGGTTCTCCAGCCTCAGGAATTTGCAGAAAATCAGGCTCTAACCTGAGTTTGGCCCAAACCTGGCAGGAAGTCACAGCAACAAATGAGTTCAGTGATTGGATTAATGTTCCCTCCTCCTCCAGACAGATGTGTTGGGCCCAGCTGTTCAGTGACAACTGAACTCCAGTGCCTCCTCCCTTGGTCAAACCTGTCCCAGAGGATGGAGGCAGCAGCATCCCCGAATTCCTGCCCAAGTACAAGCACCAGGGATGAGAGGCCGGAGGGGAGAGGCAGAGCTGACATTTGGGCAGTATTTAGGCTGGATTAAAGCATGGCTGGACCTGAGGACCCAGCCCTGGGGTGATGCTGGAACCCACAGGCCCACCTCCCCTTCTGCAGCCCCAAACCAACCCAGGCAAGGTGCCAGCTGGGGATTTCTACTGTCACAGTCCTGTGGGGGAACTTCAGCCCTCGGCAGCTGGGTGAGAGTCCCCAGCAGCGAGGGTGAGTGTGACACTGCCACCCCAGCCACCACAGGGACCTGCCCACCCCAGTCACCATCTGTGCCAGGGGACAAACCATGGGCAGGGCTCAAGCTGAGCAACAAAACACAACGTGGCCAGCCCAGGGTGAGGAGAGCTGGTCTAGTGCTGCCTCTGGGGCAGGTCCCCCTTCACTTTCAGACTTTCCAGGTGAAACACTCAAGGATAGGTCTGAATACTCTGAGGCTGTGGATGCATCGGAGGCTGTGGCTGCCCCATCCCTGGAAGTGTCCAAGGCCAGGCTGGACGGGGCTTGGGTCTAGTGGAAGGTGTCCTGCCCATGGCAGGGGGTGGGACTGGATGAGCTTTAAGGTCCCTTTCTAGCCCAAGCCAGCTGTGATTCTGTGTCACTTCCTTTTCAAACTCCCCCCCCACACACGGATAAAAAGGACCTGCACACAGGCCTGGGCCAGAGCAGCCCGTTCCGGCCCTTTGGGCTGGGATGAAAGCTCGTGTGTCCAACAGCTCGATGGCACAGCAGGGACCTGCCCCAATCAAAGGTGACGCTTGTGAGGAGGTGCCTTTGTCACACTCAGGCACTGCCAGGGCAGGGGAATCACAACTCTGCTCTTGGGATGACATTGGCTCGTCAGCTGAGGGGACATTTGACACAAAAAACTCTCTAAAAATAGAGAAGCTCTGGCAAAAGCAGCAGCCCCTCACTGTGCATCCCATGTGTGATGCTGAGAGCCAGCTCCAGCACACAGGGACACAGGACAGGGCTGTCCCACAGGTGGTGTCCTCCCCTCCCTTCACAGATTGGATCCTCAAGTGGGATAAAACCTGTTGTGGACATGTAACACTGTCCTGAAGCTTTGAGGGTTGTTCACACTCCATCCTGGCTGTTGGGACGTGGATGTCCGGGATAACTGTGGATTCATGGGATAACTGCACTGAGGACACCCCATCCCTGCAGCATCCCACAAAAACAAGGCTGGTGGAGGAAAAGGCACGGAGTGAGGGACCATCCCAGTCCCTGCTCTCCTTGGGTTGAGTTGGACATGAGCCTCATCCCTGTAATTAAGCAGGGAAAACGCTTTCCATTTCTCCTGCCCCTAATGAGCAGCCCCAGGGGTTCCCACAGGCATGTGGCTCCCTGCCAGCTTTCCTGGGGGTAAGATGTCCCAGACTCCAGGGAGATCCAGGGCCAAGAAGAGCAGAAACCGGTCCACCCCAGGGCTAAGCCCTGTTAATTTGGGTGCAAAGCCTAAATGAGGTGACTTTCATGCCCCCTCCTCTGCTGTGCCTCTGCTTGAGGGATGAGCAGGGAGAAGGAACATCCAGGCTGGGGAAAGTTGGCAGCTCCTGAGCACGACTTGAATGGCAAAAAGAGCCACATGGGCACAGCCCCGCCCAGCTACTGCTGGGGAATTGGAAGAAATTAGCAGATGAATTAAGAGATATTAATCAAGGCACAGAGGGAAGAGCCCTGCAAGCCCTCAGGGAAGGGAAATGCTGCAGGGAATGACCAAGACATAAATCTGACCAGAGCGATGATGGGATGGAAATTTATCCCAGCTGCAAAGGAGAGACCTCCCTACCACGAGGAGACTCTGCAGATGCCAATTCCAGCGGGGCCGTGGTGGCTTCCCGCACCCCCTGGACTTCATCCAAGGGGCTGGACCCACACGGCGCAGGAGGAGGCGCAGATTTACAGCCAAGAGCTGATTTTCTTTCTGCTTCCCCCATGGTTGAGCTAGTGCACAGGTGGCTCTGGGGGGGTTTTGCTTCACTGCAAACCTGCTCCTGCCCACAGTCACATCCTGTTATTGCTGTGTGCTTGTGCAGGGAGATGGGGGGATGAGCACAGCCGGCCCCTCAGCCTGGGGAGGGTGATCACAGAACCACAGCGATCTTACACAGCACCGGTGCTGGCCCAGGATGGACTCATCCCATTCCCCTGCTCCCCAAAAGCCTCTGTGCCGTGTCCCTGAGGACGCTCAGTGAAGCATAAAACTGTCCTGGACAAGGCCACAATGGTGACCCAAAGCTCCTCCGTGCCCAGGGTCTGGGGGTGTCTCCACTGAGGGAGGTCACATTCCCCCCTCGTCCCGGGCCACCAAGGATGCACGAGGAGGTGAAAGGCAGGAGCTGCTACAACCCCCTGCAGCTGGAGCAGGGTGAGAGCAGAGTGAGACCTCCCACCATCACAGAGAGCAGCCAAAGCCCCCCTGGCCCAGCCTGAAGCCCCCAGGCAGGTGGGGACAGCCAGCCCAGGGCTCTCGGGGCTCTCTGTGCCTCCCGGGACGCCGCTGCACCGTGAGAATCCCTCTGGCAGAGGGTCCCTGGCAGGGACATCCAGGGGGATGCTCTGCCACCTCTGAGCGTGGCTCTGGACACACGCTAGCCCCGTGTGCCCATCCTGGCTGGAACCAGGGCAGAGCCCAAGAGTGGAAAATTCCCTGCACTGCAGTGGGACTCTCCACATCCATGGACAGACACTGGGCTGCCTCCAGCATCCCCATCATGGATCCACTCCTCCAACAACCTCGGGAACTCTCCTACCCCATGGATTTGTGAGTGATCATTTCTGGATTCAACCACTGCAGCTTTCACTGCAACACCACGAGCCCCAGGAGCAGCCCAGGCACTGGGAAGGGCCAACGCCCGGAGTCAGGGCAGCTGCCAAGGGTTTATTTGGGATGGCACCAGAGGGAGCCAGGACCAGGCCGGGTTTGATCCCTGCTGTCTTCAAGGCCTGTGGAGCAGGAAGCGAGTCCAGTAAGCAACGGGCACAGGTGAGTGAGCAGGGATGTGCGCACAGGGACAGGGATACAGCAACATCCATGGAGCCAGGGATGTGCACACGAGCAGGGATGAGCAGGAAGTTCCTTTCCAGGGTCAGCTCCCCTCATTTCTGTCCCACCTCAAACCTTGGGATTTTCTCCATTCTCCAAAAGAAGAGAACCCCACCCGTTCCCAGGCGCCTGTCCCAGGAAGCTGGAGGGGGCACACGCAGGGTCTGTCCCTGCCCAGCAAAGCTCAGCAGTTCCCAGGCAAACCCACACAGGCCAGCGGTCACTTGGAAGGACCTTGGGGACGTCAGTGTGGGTGACAGCCCAGACACCCCCCACACTCAGCTGTGACTGCAGCAGCAGCGAGGGCACAGCCAGAGCAGCTCTTTGCTGCTGGAGGTCAGAGGGGCCTGAGCTCACTCCCAATTAGTGCCTGCAAATCTCAACCTTCCACTGGTCGTTGGGAGAACTCCCTAAATGCTCCTGCCTGGCTTTAGAGGGCCTTAAGTGCTGGGATAATCATCAGGTAGAGCCGTGAGGCTGCAAGGAGACAGCTGGGAGCTGAGCAAACAGACACTGCACAGCCCCAGCCCTTGCTGGGTATTTTTAGTCCCGCGGGGCTGCCAGGCACAGGCTTGCTGGGAGCAGGTTTCTTGCCAGGGAAAACATGCTTGCTTTACTATCCCTCCCCCCTCCACCCCAAAATGATGCTTTCCCCCCTTTTTGGGATGGAAAACAGCACAGTCACATGCTGCCTGCTCGGAGAGGCCACTTCCCCACCATGGTGCCCAGACGTGCAGCAGCTGATGGGGAGCAGAAGGGGTTTTTGCCCCGGAGCTGAGGATGTGCTCAGCAGAGCTCAGCTGTGAGTCAGGCTGCCCGTGGGATGCTGGGTCCCAGGGAGCACCCTGGCTTTCCCTTCCCAAGGAGGGTGAGAAGCACCCACAGCTTTACCCACACATGGAGGATAGAGACAGCCTCGTGTTTCCTCTCTGAACAGCTCCACTCCCATCCAGCCCTGACAAGAGGAAGAGAAAAGCCTCGGTGGCTCTGTCAGCGGGACCGTCACCCAGCAGGCAGCTGGCAAAGAGGCTTTAACACGCTCCTCGGAGGCAACAAGCCCACAGAGATTGATCAGCCCATAAAAACGTCACTCTGATCTTTTCCGCTCCTGGAAAATCCTCCTCGGCTGCCCGGCCTGGCCTCGGAAGCGCAGAGCTGGGGTGGCAGAGCCCACGGCAGCACCCCTCACTCCCGGCTCCCTGGCACAGGAACAGCCCCCCTTCCGCCCAACCGGCCAAACTCGGGGTCCAGCACCCGCACTGACCTCCCATGCTGACCCCTCCCTGCCAGATCCAGGAGGAACAAGACTCTGATGCCCTTTCGCTGTTAGTTTTACCGTTCAGGACCTCTTTTATCACCCCTTCCTTGTGCTGCTGCATTGAACGTGATCCCAGCACAGGCTGCAAGTGTCGTATCCTGGCATTCCCAGCAGGCTCCTCCCAAACACTGTCCCTGCAGACAGAGCCACAACCCAGCACAAGTCCTGCCCACCCTCACTGGAGTCAGACACCACTTGGGAGCACCCAGGACACGCTGAGCCACCAGGCCTCCCTTGCCGACCCCAGGGAAGGTCAGCAGTGACCCGCCGAGCACTGGGATGGCAGAGTGGGAACATCCTCACCACCTCTACCAAGCCACAGAGCCCATTTCCCATCTCAGTGAGAGATGCGGTAATCAGAGGTTGGGAAAAGGGAGATTATTCTGCACACAAGACAAAGGGGATGCTGAAGAGCCCTGGCTTGGCAGCAGAAATCACTGATTCAGGTGTAGGACCTGGAAATGTTCGCCTGCAGCAAGTCCTGGAGCAGCCTTTGCCACATGCTCCTGTGGGTCATGGGCTGGGATTTCCCCTCTCAGGTGCCCTCAGGAGAGGTGCTGCTCATGCCACAGTGTCCAAAGGAGACACCAGCTGAGTTCCACATGTGCCAGGAGCGGCCTGGATCCCCCTGGACAGCCCCACAGCCCCCAAGGGTCCCCCTCCACCCTTCCTTCCCTCCCTCTATCCCTGTGCCCAGGCACAGACCCCCTTTCCACACACTCCACAGCTCTCGTAGAGTTTTACCAGCCTGGACTGGAGCAGTCCTGCTGTGAGATGAAGCATCCTGACTTCTCCATCCCGCGTGATCCCTGGGGAAAAAGCTGCTTTTCACGAAGAAAACGAATCAGCAGATACAGCCTCATCCCAGCTCTTCTCCCAAGTCCCCTCATTCACTCCCGGAACACACTGTGGCCTCCGGGGACCTCTAGCCCCCCGAGAAGGACAGGGAAGATCCAGTTTTGCGTGGGGCCCACGCGGTGACGGGGCTCCCACATCCCCGCGCGCAGCCCGGCGGCCGGCAGGGAGCTGCACAGATGGTCCCTGCCTGGTGCCAGGGGCAGCCCGGGGCCAGGACACCCAGGGATGACAGGGGAAATGAGGCATTCTGGCTGGAAATAAGGTGCCAGTTTTTAGCAGCAGAGGATTGGATTCCTGTTCCAAAGGGTGAGATGGGTTTGCCGAGATCGGGGCTGGAATGTGCTGGAGACCTGAGAAGAGACGCAGCGGGGCCTCCTCTCCCACCCAGGTCTGGGAGGGCTCCTGGGGTCCCCACACCTGCAGCAGCGTGTCCTCTGCCCTCAAGGAGACAACGTCCAGCTTGTCCCTTGCTGGAGAGGCAGCAGTGGCAGAACAGGACATTTGGGCAGCATCTCCAGGGTTTGGGGCTGTCTCAGGTGTTGGGAATCCCCGGGTGCCCCTAAAGGGTGGGGACAGGGGACACTGCAAGCAATAAAAGGCAGCTACTCCCAATATCTTACCTTAAAGGACACACTTCTGCCCCAAAGACTTGCTCCAAACCCATAAAGCAGTTCCCACCTCAACCCTTGCTCACCCCAAGTTGCTAAACCAGAGGAGAAACCGTGAGGAAAAATGTCCAGCTCTGACAGTTTCTGTGCAGGGAGCAGTAAATGTTAGCATTGCACTGGTATTTATACTTCCCAGTGGGAGGGGAGGCATTACACACCACTTCCAGAGGGTATTTTCAGCCAGCCACCTGCTCCTCATTGTGCAGAGACACAATTGTTCCTCAGCAAAACCTCGTCAGACGAGGAGCCGCAATCTGCGCTGGGCCCGGGGGGGGAGGAGGGGCCGCAGCCCCCGGGGCTGGCACCCAAAGGCGGCCACACACATCCACAGGGCTCTGTCAGGGGTCACCTCTGGGAGGTGTTGTGGGGGGTGTCGGGGTCCTGACTCAGTTTCCCTGTCTCCCAAGTGGGCCGCGTGTCCCGCCCTGACCCCGGAGAAAGGCGCCATCCCAGCGGATTCCCAGGAGGAATCTGGCAGGGGCAGAACCGCCGGGGCAAAGCCACAGCAACCTCCTGCCCTCGCACTCTGGGGTGATGTGGCAGATGGAAATGGGCCTTGGAGGGGCTCCAGCCTGGATGATCCCTCTGACAAGTGGGATCCCCAAGCCTGGCCAAAAGACTCAGCAAGCCCAGGCTCACCTTGAGACTTCATCCCGGGGTTTGCAACAGTCAAAGACACGGCTGGGAGGAGAGAGGACCACAGGTCTGAGGATGCTGCTGAAGCCCTGAGGATCCCAGGATCCCGTGTGGAAGCACAGGGAGTGTTCTGGAGGAGCAGGGGAATGTGGTTGCTGGAACATGAGCTGGATTTCACCCTGTGGCACAGCTGCCCTAGTTGGCACATGGGGTTCCCCCAAACCAGCAAAAACACAAACCAAATCCCCCAAATCCTGTAACCACACCCCACTCCAGTCATCTGCACCCAGCAGCATCCCTGAAAGACAGGACTGGGGAAATCCTGGAGAAATCCCGATTCCTTTGGTGGGCGAGAGGTTGGGAAACCTCCCATGAAGGGAGGAGGATGCACCTGATCCATGAGACCAAGCTCACATCCCTCCTCCAGGATGTGGTCTGCACTCAGATCCATCCACAGGGACAAGGAGGGGTTTCAGCAGCCACCAACCTGACACAAAAAAGCCACAATTCTGGTTTAAACCATTTCCTTTTCCAGTCGTTGCTCTGCTGTGTGTACACAGGGCTCATCCACCCTTTTGTTCCGTAACTTTGCAAGCAAAGCCCCTGTCCTTTGCTCTCTTGGGCCAAAGTCACAGAATCCCAGAAGCCCAGAACAGTTGGGGTTGGAAGGGACCTCTGAAGACCATCTAGCCCAACCCCTTCTCAAGGCAGGGCCAAACCCCAAGCAGGGGACACAGGGCCACATCCAGGTTAGTCTGGAATGTCTCCAGGGAGGGAGACTCCACGCCCTCCCCAGGCAGCTGTTCCAGTGCTCTGCCCTCCTCCATGGAAAGACGTTCTTCCTCATGTTGAGGTGTTGAGAGTCTTTGATTTCTCCCTCTTTGAAGGTTACTTTGAACGGCAGCAGAAGGAAATGCAATCCCTACAGCTCTTCTAGAAGCAGCACATCGAGGTGATCCAGCCCCTGGGGGACTCTGCCAGGGAAGGCAGCTCGGGGATCCATCCCAGCAATCAGGGTGGTTTCCAGCCCAAAGTGGATGCAGACTCCTCTGACAGGGAACAAGGCACAGGGAAGTGACCCCCAACCATGGGGAGAAAATCCTGTGCTTGTCACACATCGCTGCAAAGTCCCCTTACCTTTGGGAAAGTGAGGCCTTGTGCCTCAGTTTCCCCACGAGCAGGGCACAGCTTCAGTCCTTGCTGAGACAGAGGGATGGCTGGTGATTTTCCATGATTTCACTAGAGGTTTTGCCACGGGTACGTCCCTCCCGCCCCCGTGACACTTCTGCTGAGGAGTTATCTCATCTGGGAGCCTGCCGGGCTGGAGCTGGGGGCCTCCCCCTCGCTGCCAAACCAGCCCCTGCCCTGCTTTAGTCACACCCCGTGAGCACTTGTGGTGCTAATTTATTCAGCGACGGGGGAAGAGTCACCAGCTCCAAGGGGGGCTGAGGAGATCTGTGCCACGGGCGCACAGATGCGATGCTGCAGAGGTGCCTCTGCACTCCCCGGGGCCCCGGCACCCACACCCAGCCCATGCCCAGCCCAGGGCACAGGGGAGGCTGCTGCTTGTAGAGAAACCACGGGGCAAACCCCACGTGCACCCTGAGGAGCTTCCATGCCCAAGATCCAGGGTTTCCCCTGCACCACCCATCCCGCTGGAATCTCTTCCACACCCTCAGCAGGCCCTCCCTGCCACGAGCCTCAGCAGTGAGAACCACTCCCACCCACCAGCTGCACATCTGCCCAGCTCCCAGTGTAAAATCCGGTCACCAACTCCATGACTGGTGGAAAGGGAAAGTGGCCCAGGGACCTCCCCGGGGCCCAGAGTGAAATCCCGCTCCCTGCCCCGCCCAGGCAGGTCTCCAGCATTTTGCCACCACAGAATCATGGAATGCTTTGCTTTGGAAGGGACCTTGGAAGCTCAACCAGTTCCACCCCCTGCCATGGGCAGGGACACCTTCCACGAGACCAGGATGCTGCAAGCCCCGTCCAGCCTGGCCAACCATCCTTCACCAGACTCTAAATTATGAGTGGGGTTGAGGAAAAGCCCAGGGAGGGAGTTTGGAGTCAGAGAAGAGGCAGATGGGGCTTTCAGTGAAATTCGGGAAGTGTTAGAGGGTGTTCAGAGCCACACTGCACAGAGCAGGGATGTGTCCAGTGCTGGTGGCTCCAGGCTGGACCACGGCAGGCTCAGGAACACGTCCCTGCATCACTCTCTGGGGCTCTGCAGGCACCGCAACCTGCAAGGGAACACCAATGGTCCTGGAGCACGACCCTGTTTTAGTCCTTCCTGTTCCAGAAGAGTGGTGACATCGTGGCCTGGGCACTGGATGACCCCAACCAGAGGTGACTGGGATTGTTTTGGTAACTCAGGTGATGGGGGCGGGGAAGATTCCCCCTTGTTTTCATCCCTTCTGTTGTCCCTTCCCTGCGCTAAGGGACTTTAGCAATTACTTAATCCCTTTGCTGATGGCACAGCTAATTCCTAAGGAGCTTTCGCCCAGCTGCAGTGGTGGTCAGCGGGATATCAGTGGGATTCTCGGTTCTGGACACTCAGGCTTTGAGGATGAGCAGATCCAGCACCAGGACAGCTCTGCAATGTCTGGCAGGGAAACCTCACAGGATTCACCACAAGCATCTCCACCCCTACCGGGACACGTGGGTGGACGGGATCTCAGAGCTGTGGTTGCTCAGCTCCACGTAGGACAAGGCAGGATCGTGGGGTTAAACCCCTGCCTGACTGAAACCTGCTCTTCCTCCCAAGCACCTCATGCCAGGGATAACCACAGCCCTCCCTTGCCAAGCCGGGCTCCTCCAGCACCTCGGCTGGTTTGGAAGGGGTGGATGAACCCCAGCAAGGAGCAGGCAGAGATGGAGACAAACGGCCCCGTCCACGCCCAGTCCAGGCTGGAATGACCCCGGCGCCGTGCCCACGGTGCCCGGGCCAGCGAGGGCCCAGGGCGGTGCCAGCTCTTCTCAGCCCTGCTGGCCCTGCCAGCGACAGGACGTGGCAGGAGCAGCCGTGCGGGGACATCTGAGGACAGTGACAGTGACATTACACGGTGGCTGGGGGCAAGGCTCGGGCATGGAGCTCTGTCTGCTCTGTCTAAATCCGCATCGAGCAGGGTCACATCTTCAACCCACACTCTTCAGGTGCAAAGTGAACCCCCAAAATGAGCCCCAGCCGAAGCCTGCCGGGCCCACCCGGCACAGCCAAAGCCACAGTGCTGCAGGAAGGACTCATCCTACTCCTGTCTGGCATTTTAAGCCTTGTTTCATGCAAGAAGGACTTTCTGGTGGAGTCTCTGCCCTGCACATCCCAGCTCCTGACGCAGGGGAGGATGTGCCCACTCACCGCACCAGCGAGGCGGACGGCCTGGAGATGCTGTGCTTTAGAAGGAAAATCCAAGTTGTTCCTCTTTAGGAGAATGGTGGGATTAGCTCAGCCCTTATTAAGCATCAGAGGAGCCACAGAAAGCACCTCAAAAATAGCCTGCCATGGAAAAACTCCATCTGGAGCTCATTCCTCCTGGATATGGGCCACAAGGAAGATACAAGGGATATAAAAGTCCAGTTCCCTCCAGAAATCCCAAGTACTGGAAAAGATCAGGAAGAATAAATCAAGGTTTGCATGAATGTAACGAGCTGTGTTGGATCCAGCAGGGAGCTCTAAGCTGAGCCCCTGAGGGCTTCACCCAGCACGGGATGAGCAGAGAGAGGGACCAGAGGAAACACCAGGTCCCACCACTGCTCCCCTTGTTTGGGGATTGGAGAAAACAGAGAAAGCTTCAAATCGAGGGAACCAACACCAAATTGCTCTTGAGAGTGTGGGGAGTGTGGTCATTTGCAGAGGGGTGGCAGCTCTCCCCCACGGCAGCAGAGCTCTCATCTGGGCATGTTTCATCTCAAAATGCAGCGCTGGGCACTGGTTCAACTCCATTTCTAACTTGTTCCCTCTCAAAACGCCAGCTCCGTGGAGCCCAGCTAATGCAGCGCCCTCAGTGTCCCCAGGCACCGCCCTGCCTGGCATGGGAGCCCCAGGAGCTCTTCCCTTGTCCTCACTGTGCTTCCCACGGGCTCCCAGGGCCATCCCAGCTCACCCCAGGAGGAGCCCAACCATGGCATCATCGAGCCTGACCCCTGCTTCCATCCATCACCTCCAAAGGGCACCTAAAAAGCCCTTTGAACCCGTTACACCCTTTGGCCCAAAGCCCCTGGGCACAGCACTGTGCCACCCCCAGTACTCTGGGGGCTCCTGCACATGCTGAGTTCACAGGATCCCAGACTGGTTTGGGTTGGAAGACACCTTTAAGCCCATCCAGTTCCACCCCCTGCCAAGGGACACCTCCCACTATCCCAGGTTGCTCCAAGCCCCATCCAACCCGGCACCAGGAGCAATCCCCTGAACCGCCCCAGGAGGTGAGAGCAGGATTTGGCCGATCCATGAGACATCACCAGGAGAGGAGGGACACATTTGCAGCTCAGCAGGCTTTTAAAGGAATGAAATGTGGGTAATTACACTGGTGCACCACTGGTGGGAAGAGCTGCAGGTGGGGTGGTTTCCAACCTGGTCCCACTGTTTGCTCCTGTGGGCACTCAAAAACGTGGTGGCCAGGACACCTGAAACTCCCTTGGGGGGGAATGAAGGAAAGGGGATTCCCAACGCCTTGGAAAACATCTGCTGCCTGAGCTGAGGATGTTGTGTGCTCTCCATGGAAAGCCAAGAGCACATCAAAGCTCACAAGGCAAAAGGACACCCGTGGGGCTGGGAGTCTCTCCCCACACACACCTCAAGCACAGCAGCTGAGCCAATGCTTTCCAGAGGGTTTAGGGACCATTTCTGCAGACAACTTTAAATTTCTGGCTCTTTTACAAGACAGTTTTGGACCCTGGGCACCTCCCAGTGCCTGTTCCTGCAGATGTTGGAGCAGGCAGAGCCCAGCTCCAGCAGCACTGGCCGGGGGGTTCAGGCCATCCCTGAGCCCCAGCACTCAGCAGTGCCAGGCTGTGCTGCTGCAGAGCTGCAGCCCCTCCAGGGCAGCACAGGCAGAAAACCCAGCATGTGTCAGGACCGGTGGGATGCTCACCCGAGCAGAAGTGGCTCCCTGCCCAGCCTCCTGTGCCCTCCTCCCACCTCCCCAAGTTCAGAGCTGCCTGCAGGCACCAGCCCACCGGAGGTGACCTTCACCTGTCATGCCAATGCGGGGACATTCTCTGAGTGATGCTCACACGTGAACACCTGATAGACAGAGCTCCCTGACCTTGTCTCCCCTGGGTAAATGCACCAATTTATCTTCACCAGCCCTGGAAGGAGCCTGGTTTGGACAGCTACAATCCCTTCCCTGCCGAAATACAGCGATTCCAGGCCAGCTCACCTGAGTGATGATTGCTGCTGGGTTCCACCTTGCCACCACCATGAGAGGACCTTCAGCCCATGCAGACACAGCAGCAACACCTCCCTGGTGCAGTAATGCACCCAGTGAGGCACTCGGATGGAATTTACCCTGCATCCAACTGGGATGTAACTGGAGGTGGGATTTTTGTGCCTTGCCCTTTGCAAAGTGTTTGGCCCTGCTGAAGAACGTGGTGGGCTCTGAAAACGTGGTGGACTCTGGGCTTGACAGGCAAAGCATTCCCAGAAGCTCTGGGAATGCACAGTAACACCCACCCTGCAGATCTCCCACCCTCATGGCACAGCATGAGGTGCTGTCCAAAGGCCCTTTCTCCCCTCTAACATCACAACCACAGTTGTTGGCCACCATCTTTCAGCTCAGCAGAGCCACCTCCACCTGCCTGGACCTGCTCAGAGCTAACAGGGAGCTCCAGGGCTGGGCTCACATCCAGCAGTGCTCTGCATCCTTACAAGCCATGCAGCCTCTCCCAGGGTGCTCCCACCCCGGATAGGGAGTGAACCTGAACAGGATTCATCTCTCCCTACAGCCAAAGCCACCTTCCTCCCAGGCACTGGGTCCCTTTGGCACCTTGGCATGTCCAAATCCTTCCACGCGTGGAGCAGGGATGGATCCGAGTCCACCTTGCTCCTCGCTCTCACAGATTTCTGAAGAGCATCAGCCAGTTCTGAGGGCTGAAATGAGATAATGGCCTAAATGTTCCAGAGATAAGGTGGAGTCTAGTTCCTGAGGCTCAAGAACCAAATACCCTCCCAAACTGGGTCTCACCATCTCCTCTGCCCTTTGCAAAGTATGTGGCCTCCTCCAGCTGTGTCTGGTCTGGGGAACACGGGACAGGGCAAGGCAAGAGGGTTTCTGGGTCAATCCGAGTCTCCTGAGGGGGAACAGATGGGTTTTCTGGTGGGGACTGATGTTCTGAAAAGCAATTACACATGAAGACATCCCCAACAGACTCTGCTCTGCTCTGGCCCAGAGCCCAAGTCATCCTGGGTTTGGATTTTAATTAGCCCCGTTTTGGTATCTGCTCTCTCTTCCCTCCAGATAATGATTTAATTATTACAGACATGTCTTCGAATTAGCAGCTTCCTCTGTGGATTATTCAGATCTCCTCAATTACAGAGCCCAACTCACCACCATCACAAGAGAGGCTGGAGAGAACAAAGGGAGCCCGAAATCCTTCCTGGAAAGAGGAACCACGCAAGCACCCGTATGAGCAGGGGTCCCTGCCAAGCCCTTCTCCTCCGCTGATCCAGGTCTCGCTCACAGCTGGACAGGAAACCTCGCTCCAAGGCACACCCAAAGAGCTGCATCATGTGTGACCAGGGCCCTGTCCTCCCAGCAGGCCTTCGTTCTCAGCAGAGCACAAGCAAGGTGAAAAGGATGTGGGATGAGCTGGGGCACGGAGCCACCTCTGTGCATCCCCCTAAATGGGATCACAAGTTTGGGGATCCCCCAGCAGAAGGGACTCTGTGGGGACCTGGTGAGGACCCACTGACAGACTACAAGTGCCCTTGTGCTGGGTGTCACCCAGTAAGCCCCTAACCTTGGGAGGGACCACAAGGGAGGTGGGATCAGGCAGGGAACAGGGACCAGGAGGTGGGAATGGCAAGTGCAATCTCCTCCAGCAGTGGGACTGGGCAAGAGCCTGGGGCTCAGCCAGGCCCCGGGCCTGAGGGATGCTGGTTGAAGAGAAATCAGCAGAACAGGCTGCCAAAATAAATACCAGAGGTAAATGCAAAGTGAAGGAAGGGGGAAGCCTTCAGAGTGCAGCTCTACAGCAGATTTGGTGCCAGGGAGCAGGAACTCACCTGCACAGGAGAGAAGTCCCTGGCTGAACTGCCAGGCAGACACGTTTTCCCCTCACTGCGAGGTGTGGGCAGAGCATCTCCAGGCTGCACGAATTCCCAGCAAACCCTCCTCCCCAGCCTGGCACAGACTCACAGAACATTCTGAGCTGGAAGGGGCGATCCCTGTCCCCAGGCTGGGCTGGGACAGGAGGGGACACACCCAGGAGGTCCCCATCCCTTGCTACAAAGGGCAACAAGCTCCAAGGACACCCCAAGAAGTACCTTGGTCCTTTTCCACTGACACACTTGAGCTCCTGGCTCCACATCGTGCTTCTCCCGGGACCCCCACGATTTCCCTCGCCAGCACTGCTACAATCCCCACATTGCTACCAAAGGAACCAGATTTTGCAGCAGCCACTGGGAAAGCTCTACTGCCTCTCCCTGCTGTAGCACGGGCAGGAGCAGAAAATCTCCTCTGGCTCCCCTGTCACTGCAGTTCACACTCCAGGAGATCAGCTTAAAGCAGCTGCAGCTCCTGCTGCTGCAGGAAAAGCCCTCGAGCACAGCCACGCATGTGTCTGCACCCGCAAACACAGCTCAGACCTCCCGAATTCCAGGCTAACCCCGCATTTGTGAGGCTGGATCCTCCTCTGGATCCCTTCCTGAGCTCAGGAAAAGCAACTGCACAGCACAAATAGCCCAGTGATGTGGCCTGTTATCCCAGCTCATAGGCTGTCCCTCATATTCCCGGTGGGATTCACAGCCCTGTTCTCTGGGCAGTGAGCCCCAGCCCCGCACCACTGGCCCGGTGCCCCACGTCCCTCGGGGGTCTCCCCTGACTCTGTCCTTTCCAACAGCCATCACAAACCTCTGAGTGTTCCGAGCTCTCCACCCCATCAGAGACCAACACACTCAAGAGCAAGCAGGGGAAGAGAAAAGGCCACGATGCAACAAGGCCTTTGGTTTAATTTCCTTAAGAAACTAGGCTAAAGAAGATGGGAGTGGAAGTGACACACAAGAAAAACAGAAGGATTTTCATTAACCCGATCAAACCTCCTGGAATATGATAACAGAGGCAATAACAGACACCTCCCCTCTGGCCAAGGACAAAGAAAGGCTTTCTAGTTATGAAGAAGATGAAGAAAATTGGAGTAGAAGAAAGGAAATGACTCAAAAATGGCTGAAATGTCAGCTGTTATTAAAAAGCCTTCACTTGGAGAGAAATAATGAGCGATGAGAACAGGGATATGATGGGGAAAGCTGAACAGACAGAGAACAAGTGCAGGAGCAACCACCCGAGAATGGCTCAGAAAGCCTCCCTGGTGACCACAGGAGTGGGCTGACCTCCGGAGCTGTGCCTGGGGTGACCTGTGAGGAATCTGGGGTCCTGAGAGGCCCTGTCTGTCAGGAGGGTGACAGCACTGCAGGTGACAGCAGCCCCGGGATATCCCCCACCCCAGACAAGAGAGTCCCTAAGAGACACAGTTAACTCCCTCCGGATTTTGAAACATCCTTCCAGAGGCGCTGATCCTGCTCTCCTGTCACGCCTTCCACGCCGTCCCTGCTGTGCCCGCTCGAGGACAGGGACAGGGACGCTCCCCTCCTGCTTCCCCGGGGCACCTGCAGCGGCAGCAGCACGGCTGGGAACGCAGCCGCCAGAACCCCGAGTGGAAAAGCAGCTGGCATCACCCAGGAGGGGCACCCAGCCCTGTGAGCCCCCGGGGACCACCCGCCCGCAGAGGGGCTGAGCCGGCCGCTGCCGGGAGGGAGGGGAGTGTCGGGGCTGTGGCACTGCCACTGTCATTGTCACTGTCACCGCCAC